>VSMD01049256.1:0-83017 GCA_008750895.1 Mirza zaza | reverse complement strand
CTCCACTGCACTCTACCCAGGGCAACAGAGTGGAACCCTGTTCCAAAATAAATAAATAAATAAATATTTTATGAAGGAAATTATTTTTGGTGGTACTTTAAAAATTTGCCCGATTGAGGTTTTGCTTACATATACTAAAATAACTTCATTTAAATGGTACGGTTCAATGAATTTTGACAAATGAATACAGCAGTGTAACTACCCCCACAACCCCATGACCATAGAACATTTCCAACACTGTAGAAAGTACCCTCAAGCCCTTCCTCAATCCAGCTACTCCTAGTGCTAGACAACCACTGGTCTGCTTTCTGTCACTATAGAATAATTGTACTTTCTCAAGAAAATGGAATCGTCCAGTAGGTACTCTTTTGTGTGTGAGTTCAGCTCAGCATATTTTAGAGATTCATTCATATTCTTGTGTGTAGCAGTCATTGTCTGTTTTTTATTGCTGAGTGGTATTCCCCTGTATGGATTTGCTATAATTTCCTTATTTGTGTTCTATTGATGGATTTTTGCTTTGTTTCCAGTGTGGGGCTATTATGACTAAAGATTCTACAAACATTTGTTTAAAAGTCCTTGTGTGGACATATGTTTTCATTTTTCTTGGGTATATAATGTGTAGGAGTGAAATAGCAGGGTGATATAGTCGTATATTTAACCTCATATGAAATTGCCAAACTGTGTTCCAAAGTGGTTGGACCACTTCCATTCCCCCCAGTAATGTGTGAGAGTCCCACTTGTCCCATTTCCTCTCCAACACTTGGTAGTTGTCAATCCTTTCTAATGTTAGCCATTCTGGTGGGTGTGTAGTGGCAACTCAATGTGTTTTAATTTTAATTTGCATTTTCCTGATGACTAATGATGTTGAGTATCACTCTCTGTACTTATGGGCCATTTGTATATTTTCTTTTGTGAAGTGTCTGTTCAAATCTTTTGTCTGTTTTAAATTGGTTGCATCCTCTTATTACTGCGGTGTGGATATTCTGCATAGATTCTATCTTTTATGCCTGTCCTTTGTCAGATATATATATTGTGAATATTTTCTGCCAGATTGTGGCTTGCTGTGGCCAGTCAGCCTCCCAGATGGACCCCATTGATTCTGGCCCCCTGCTATCTACACACTCTTGTACAGTCCCTTCCCCTATGGAGCTGGCCTATGTGACAAAGAGGAAATTATAGAAGGGATACTATTGGCTTCTGAGGCTAGATCATAAAAGACATTTCAGCTTCTACTTTGCCCTCTTGGGTTGCTTCCTCTAGAGAAAGCCAGTCCTTTGTCAAGGCCCATGTGGAGAGGAGCTGAGGCCTGTTGATAAATAGCCAGCAGCAATAACTTACCAGCCATGTGTGGCACCTTGGAAGTGGACCGTCCAGCCCCTGTCCAGCCTTCAGGTTACTGCAGTCTCATTCAACACTCTATGCTGGGCTGGCTAGGAAAGTAATTCATATATTCCTGATCTGCCAAAACTGTGAGAAGTAATAAATGTTTATTGTTGCTTTTGGCCACTAGGTTTTGGAGAAGTTTCTTACACAGCAACAGATACACTTCTGTTTCCATTTTCTTAACAATGTGTTTTGAAGAGTAAACATTTTATTTTGATGAAGTTAAAGTCATCTTTTTTTTTTTTTTGAGACAGTCTTGCTCTGCAGCCGGAGCTAGAGTACAGTGGAGTCGTCTTAGCTCACTGAAACCTTATAGTCCTGAGCTCAAGTGATTCTCCTGCCTCAGCTACCCAAGCAGCTTGGACTACAGCCGCACACCACCATACCTGGTTAATTTTTTTGTTTTTTGTGGAGATGGAATCTCGCTTTTGCTCAGGCTAGTCTTAAGCTCCTGGCCTCAAACAATCCCCATGCCTCAGCCTCCCAAAGTGGTAGGATTACAGGTGTGAGCCACTACACCCTACCTTGTTTTGTTACTCATGGTTTTTGTGACATATTTGGGAAATTTTACCTACTCTAAGGCAGTGAAGATTTTTTATACTTTTTCTGCTTAAAGTTTAGAGTTTTAGCTTTTACATATGTGCCTACAATCCATTTAAAATTATTCTTTCGTTATGGTAATAGAAAGGATGTTCATTTTTGTCTAAATGGATATATAGTTATTTCAACACCGTTTGTTGAAAAGATAATCCTTTACCCATTGATTTACTTTGGAACTTTAGTGAAAACTCAGTGTCTATTTCTGGACTCTCTTTTCCTTCCATTGAACCATATGTCTATCCTTACACAAATATCACACTGTCTTGATTACTATAACTTTAGAAAGTTTTGAAATTTGGAAGTGTAAATTTTCCAAATTTGTTCTTTTTCAAAATGATTTTGAACAGATTCTTTGCATTTACATATAAATTTTAGAATTAGCTAGTTAACTTTTATTAAATATATAAATTTCTAGGAGTTTGATTGATATTGTGAATATATAGGTCAATTTAAGAGAAGTTGACATCTTAATAATATTTAGTCTTCTCATCCATGAATATAGTATAGGTCTCGGCTTATTTAGGTCTCCTCTTATTTTTCTTAGTAATGTTATATATTTTTCATAGTATTAGTATTACATATACTTATCCTTAAGTAGTTCCTGCTTTTTGATGCTACTTGTGGCCTTCAACAAGTTCATGGAAAATGATGATGAAAAAATTATGCATGGACTTAAAAAGTTCTTTGCACCAAAATAAACTTGTACTAACTTGATATAACATGTCTGATGGAGTTAGAGGCACTAAGAAAAATAAGACATCAGTTTGAAAATAGCACTATCAGAGCAACATGAAGTCTTCTAAAATTGAATCAAGAACAAACATCAAATTTATGGGGAGGCTTGGATGAGGAATGATAAAATCACTAATTCTTTATAAAAAGTTTATAGCAGGGGTCCTCAAACTTTTTAAACAGTGGGCCAGTTCACTGTCCCTCAGACTGTTGGAAGGCTGGACTACAGTTTAAAAAAAAACTATGAACAAATTCCTATGCACACTGCACATATCTTATTTTGAAGTAAAAAAACAAACAGGCAAAAATACCCACATGTAGCCTACAGGCCGTAGTTTGGGGACACCTGGTTTATAGGGACAATGCTCCAAAGAAATCAACCATTTACAAACGGATAACCTATTTAAAGAAGGGATGAACCATTTTCAACATGAAGCCTGCAGTGGCAGATCATTCACATCAGTTTGCAAGAAAAAAATTCATCTTCTTCATGCCCTAATTGAAGAGTATCAATGATTAACAGCAGAAATAATAGCCAACCGTAGACATTCAATTATTTCAGCTTACACAATTCTGACTGAAAAATTAAAGTTTAGCAAACTTTTCACTCTATGGATAATAAAATCATTGCACCCAATTGAGCTGCAGACAAGAGCAGAGTTTTCAATGAACATTTTAAATAAGTGGCATCAAGATCCTGAAGCATTTCTTCTAAGAATTGTAACAGGAGATGAAATATGGCTTTACCAGTACAATCCTGAAGACAAAGAACAATCAAAGCTATGGCTACCAAGAAGTACCAGTGGTCTATTCAAAGCAAAAGAGCAAAGATCAAGAGCAAAGGTCATGGCAACAGTTTCTTAGGATGCTCAAGGCATTTTGCTTTGTTGACTTTTTGGGAGCCAAAGAACAATAACATCTGTTTATAATGAGAGTGTTTTGAGAAAGTTAGCCAAAGTTTTAGTAGAAAAATGCCTGAGAAAGCTTCACCTTGGAGTCTTCTCCACCACAACTATGCCCTTTCTCATTCGTCTCATCAAACAAGGGGATTTTGTGAGTGTTTTGATGGGAAATCAGTGGGCACCTTACAGTCTGGCTTTGGCTACTTCTGACTTCTTTTTGTTTTCTAATCTTAAAAAAATCTGTAAGAAACCCCATTTTTCTTCAGTTAATAACACAAAAAAGACTCTGTTGACATGGTTAAATTCCCAGGACCCTCAGTTGTTTAGAGATGAACTAAATGGCTAGTATCATTGCTTACTAAAGTGTTTTGGCCTTGATGGAGCTTATGTTGAGAAATAAAGTTTATGTTTTTATTTTTATCTTTTAATTCCATTTTTCCATGAACTTTTGGAATTCTCTTCATATTGCAAATGGTATTTTAAATTTTATTTTATTTCATTTGCTGGTGTATTTAAACACAATTGAGTTTTAAATATTTGTCTTGTACAGTGAAATTTTTTAAAATAAACTTATTAGTCCTAATAGTGTTTTATAGATGTCTTTGGATTTTCTATGTACAAAATTATGTTTCTGCAAATAAAGGGTTTTAGTTTTTACTTTCCATTCTGTATGCTTTTATTTTTTCTTCTTGCATTATTGCACTAACTAGAACATCCAGTATGTTGAACAAAAGTGGTAAGAAAGTATATCTTTAACTTATTCCTGATTTTTAGAAAAAGCATTCAGTGTTTTACCATTAAGTATGACGATGTTATCCATAGGTCTTTTGTATATGCTGTTTACCAGGTTCAGAAAATTCCCTTCTTTTCCTAGTTTGCTGAGAAATTTTTTTTAATATTATGAATAAATGTTAAATTTTATCAATGCTCATGGGGTGCATTTTTTTTTTCATTTTTAGACTGTTTATATAAAATCTACTTGCCATTGTAACAATATTAAGAGGTGGGACCTTTAAGAGGTGATTATGCCATGAGGGCACCACCCTCATGGGTGGGATTGATGCTGTTATAAAATGGTAAGTTCAGGCCCTTCTTGTTCTCTCTTTGCCCTTCCATTTTCTGCTATGTGATGACACAGCAAGAAGGCCCTCCCCAGATGCCAGCGCCTTGATCTTGAACTTTCCAGCCTCCAAAATCACAAGCCAAGAAATTTCCATTCAAAGATAAAATTACCCAGTCTCAGATATTCTGTTATGGTAGCACAAAATGGACTAAGACTTATAGTCTATATATGTCCATAGTCGTATATTAATATCATTGGTTTTGAGCAATTTGATTATTAAGTGTCTTTGTGTGATTTGCTATGTATTTACACACATAGGCCTACCCCTTGAGATTTAAATAAAATTGGCTCCATCCCCTTAGCCAACGTTCTATGGGAAGTCTAGTCTCCCTCCCTCCTACAATCTTTCTGAATTCCCAAAAACATATGTTCACATGGTCTCTTCTGGCTGTGTGAATAAGCGCCCAATTAACTTTTGCTTTCACACATACACATCCCACATGGCTGGTCTCTTCTCTGTTCTACACTAGACACAATCTCAAGACTCTTTTAAATTCCTTCTCACCACCCCATCCCCCCAAAAAGAAAACCTCACTCATAAAAGTTATTCTTTGTGGGTAGCACTCTTCACTGATGGGAAAACAAGGAATTTGCATGCAGCAATGCAAACAATTTAAAATTGATCTTTAGAAGCTTCCTAATTTCAAAAGCCCTTCAGCTAACCTATGGCCAGGAATTTCTCGCTGGCCATTTCTCTTCACAAGCATAATGCTGCTTCTTCTCTTCACTCTCTCGATACAAATTATTTTTTATTTCTTAAGTAGAGTGTTTTGTTTATCTCTTTGTTTCATTATCTTCTTCCAAACTATGCCCCCAGCCCATACTTTCATGCTATATTTTAAGATATCTTTCTCAATAAAATGATTTCTTTCCCAAGGGAAACTGACATCAAATGGGAAAATCATTTTTTTTCCCACTCCACTAAACAAGGATCTATTTCTAGGTCATTTATTGTGTGCCTACCCTCTGTCTTCTTTTTTATTTTTTGTTTTGTTTTTCATCAGTTAGATCACACTCTTAATTTCTGTAGCTCTATTAGATGGTTTAATACTTATAAGCAAGGTTGATATGCTGAAGTTTTAACAACTGGTAAAGCACAAGCATGAACCAATCAGAACCAGTGAACTGATCAATAATGACAGGGCACTGAGCAGAGACCGCAGGGTGTGACCATAACAGTGTGTATACAGGCTCTCAGTACTCTTCCTTTTCAAAATTTTCTTGGTGATCCTCACTTGATTGTTATATCATCAGTTATATTAGCTATTTTGTTTAATAAAAAAAAAAACACCTCATCAGGATGATGATTGGAATTGCACTGAACCTTTAGATTATTTTGGGAAGAACTTACATTTTAACAGCACTCTCTCTGCTCTGTCATTTTCTCTCTCCCTTCCTTCCTCCTGATCCTGAAAAAAGGGCAACTGGTGTCTTTTATGAAGTTTCAGGACACAGAATGGGCCTCATTCACTAGTAGAAATAGCGACATTATGTTCAAAGGTCAGTGTACAAATGTGGCTTCCTTTGAGCAGGCCTGGATACCATTACTGTTCTTTTCTCTCTCTTTCTCCCTCTTTCTACTCTTCTTTTCTTTCTTTTCCGTTAATGCAAAGATTAGTGGTAGACCAGGTTGTGGGAAACAGAACATGGTTGGGAACTGGTGTGAAGATGAAGACTCCTAATAATAAACTGTCACTCTTCCCATCTTTGTCATTGTTTCCTCTATTTACATTTCTCAGGGCCTCTCAGAGAGGAGGGGTGTCTGGACCACAGTTAGATTTAGGTATTCCTGGACCCTGTAATACCACTTTAATTTCACTGTCACTTCTATTAATAATATTGTCTTCATTAAAGAATATAGTATTCATGGGATTTATTAATATATGTTTGTATTTCCCCAGCAAAATGTTATAGTTTTTTATATAGATCCACCAGAGTAAGAACTTGACTGGAAAACTATATTAAATAATATTAAATCCATATTGGTATCGTAGTTGCTTTTTTCAACATACCTTTCAAGATAATCCATTATATAATTTTTCCCTTTTGAGTCATTTATAGGTTGTATTATATTAATAATTTTCCTCTGAGGATTTATCCTTGTATTCCTGGATTAGTCTTTTCTTGTTTGTAGTGGTTTTTATATTAAACAGTCTATGGAGAGCACCTGACAGCTAGGCTCTCCCCTTCTGAGAGGCCTTGGAGTACCTATAATCCTTATGCTCTTGTCAATAAGATTTATTTTTGCCCAATAACACCAAGACTGGACAGCAGCTGAGCAAAAAGTGATAAATTCTAGACCCAAAGATGCTCGTTTAAAAAATTAGCCTGTAGCCTAAGACATGGCCTGGAAGAAAGGCTTTCCAACATTCTCCTGGAAGGTGACTCTGCAGTATCAGACACTCAGTGAAATGCAGATAACAGAATGGCACAGAAATAAAGAGAAAGAAGCAGTAATCAGAAGCCATGAGGTAAAAGTAAAGACAGACTTAAGTGGCAATAAAACAGAAACAGACTCTGTAGAAGCAGAGATAAGCTGATAAGCTTAGCCACAAATATGGAAGAGTAACAAGAATAGAGAGCAATAGGTACTCACTGTGAGAGATCATAGGACAAATGGGATTTCCATCTGGATTACTGCAGTTGTGGAGCAATTGAGCATCTACGCATCCTGAATGGAATTCCAGTTCCCCAGGAGACCTGGCCATGTGATTGTTGAGAGACTTTTTTTTGCATATGTCCCCTATATCAACTAAAGTCACCTAATATGGCGTTTTTGCTACCTCAAAAAACCCAACCAGTACAATTATTTTCTTAAAATGCTACTAGATTCAATTTTCTAGTAATTTTTTTGAGAATTTGTGTGGAAGATTTGATTATAGTTTTCTTATGTGTGTGTGCACACTACCCTTGTAGGTTAAACTTTTTGTGTCACTTCCTATTTCCTTTCTTAGTGAACCCTCTGTATTATCTGCCTCATCAGTTATACTTGGCTGGATTTGACAAAATTACTTGCAATTTACAATTGCTATTATTGCATAGCTTATCTTCACTTTTATATGTGATGAGTATACTTCAGGTGCCGAACCTATGTTTTTTTTAAATCTATTGTTTTGTAAAACTGAGTGCAAAATTCCAGATAAAAATTTAAAACTTTCAAACACGGTGATACATTTCTTAGAGCAGCCCACTTTCTGAAGTATCCAGAATGAGTCATCATATGGAAATGTTATGCTACTTCTCCTGAATAGATTTTTAGAGTTAGTATCATGGTAGGTTTAGGAATCCAGGTGTCTTAGAGATTGGTTGTATTAATGACCCACTAAGGGCTTCCATGCATCCACAATGTTTGTCTTCCAACTTTAAAGTTGCCCCTACCCCAACCCCCAACTCTGGGCTTGGGCATGTGATTTGCTTTGGTTGATAGGATGTTAGCCAACATGACACAGGCAGAGGCTTGAAAAGTGTGCATACTTTTCTATGGTCCTCTTGTATGAGGGGGACTGCACACTCTTCTCCTCTGCCATGCTGTGAGAACATTCCCTGGATTATACTGCAGGAAGGGTGTGAGGGACTTATGGAAGAGAGGAGAGTTGTCCCTGACATCCCAGAGAGGGCCACCTCTATCAGTCAACTACCAGCTAGCTCCCAGATGTGTGAGGACTCCCAGCTAGGCCCATCGAAAACCATCAACCTACAGTGAACTAAATAAATGCTTGTTGTTTTAAGGCATTGAGTTTGGAATGGTTTGTTATAAAGCATTATTTTGGCAATAGATAACACAGAGATGCTGAAATAGTAATTAATCAGTAAGACAGTCCAGGCACGGTGGCTCACAACTGTAATCCTAGCACTCTGGGAGGCACAGGCGGGAGGATTGCTCAAGGCCAGGAGTTCGAAACCAGCCTGAGCAAGACCAATACCCTGTCTCTACTAAAAATAGAAAGAAATTAATTGGTCAACTAAAAATATACAGAAAAAATTAGCTGAGTATGGTGGCACGTGCCTGTAGTCCCAGCTACAGGGGAGGTAGGAGTCCCAGCTCCAGTCTCAGTCCCAGTAGGAGTCCCAGCTCCCTACTCAGGAGGCTGAAGCAGAAAGATTGCTTGAGCCCAGGAGTTTGAGGTTGCTTTGAGCTAGGCTGATGCCATGGCACTCTAGCCCAGGCAACAGAGTGAGACTCTGTCTTAAAAAAAAAAAAAAAAGAGAGAGAGAGATAAACTCACTGTGTTTTTGAGGTGTAAAGCCAGAGACATTTATATATAGTGGATATTCTCATATATTTATCTATATCTCCTTTTGTTTTCTTCTTCTGTCTCTGAAAAACTCATTTTACTACCAGAGAATGTTCCCTTCTAATACTTTAGTAGCATTTTAGGCACTAGATTTGGCAAAAAAAAAAAAAAGAAGAAGAAGAAGCGGCCTGACTTTTTTATTATGTAGTCTTTAGGTATTTAAGGTGTTAAAGAAAGTAAGGCCGGGCACAGTGGCTCACTCCTGTAATCCTAGCACTCTGGGAGGTGAAGGCAGGAGGATTGCTTGAGCTCAGCAGTTCGAGACCAGCCAGAGCAAGAGGGAGACCCTGTCTCTACTAAAAATAGAAAAAATTAGCTGGGTGTGATGGCACACGCCTATAGTCCCAGCTACTTGGGAGGCTGAGGCAAGAGGATCACTTGAGCCCAAGAGTTCAAGGTTGCTGTGAGCTAGGTTGATGCCACAGCACTCTAGCCTGAGCAACAGAGTGAGACTCTGTCTCGAAAAAATAAAATAATAAAATAAACTAAAAAGAAAGTAAATGGGTTTTCTGTGCTCAAGATGGTAAAGATTGTGATGTTCTCTGGCTAAAATTCTCATGCAGATTTGAGCTATGGGTAAGATGAAAAGAGAATGTACCCAGGCTTGTAAATGCTTTCAGGGATGACCTTTCCTGATGGCTTAGATTGTAGAATGCCCTTTAAAGAAATTTTGGAAATACAGGCTGTCAAGCGAGTCCTTGCTCTTATATTAGGCAGATACAGGTTTCTAAATAGAAAACACAGAGGTTTCAATTCAACTTCATAAACATTTGTTGATCACTTGTTATGTACTGGGCATTATAAATACAAAATCAAGGAAAATTAGCCTCTGCCCTAGTGGAACTTAGAGTTTGGGAAACAGACAGACAAATCATGATTCAATATGCTATGGTAAACTCAAGGATGGGGTATGTAAAGGAAGCTTACAGTGGTGGTCAAGGGGGTAGGGAGTGACTGGTGGGGGACAGTGCCTGTGTCTCAGAAATTTGAGGGACAAGTAGATTTACATAATAAAAGAAGGACTTAGGTGGGAAAGGATTCCAGCAAGGAGTAATAGAATGAACGATGACCTGGAGCATGGAACAACAAACCACAGAGCAAAATATGGGACCAGGAGTTATACTTGCCCAAATATAATCAAAGATCTATTAGATATTTGCTTATTATCAAATATGTAATTTTTTGCAATAGAATTTTTGTGGGTTATTTCCCATGTTAGGAAAATAATCATTGGGCCTTCTAGTACCTTCCTGATTTCTGTAAACTCCATGTGCACAGAGACCAAGTTTATCTTATTCTCTCCTGCATCCCAGCACCCAATATACCGCCTGGCACTTTGTATGAATTCAATATATATTTGTTGAACAAATTACTGACTTCTTGAGCCTGTCGGCCTTTGCCAAAGTCCAACATAAATTTATCTTTTAAGTTATTCTTTTCATTTACTTATAAAGACTCATTTTCTTGAATAACTTGTCTTTCTCAAATTATCTTCAATAAAAGACAGCTTGACCTTCTCTTTTATAACTCTCCCTATTTTTGGATTTTAAAAAATGTGCAATTTTGCTGTTGGTTTTCTCCCTACACATCCATCTATTCACTATTCATTCAGCATGTGCTTGTTGAACACTTGAGGGTATGCCAGCATTGTGCTACACACTGGGGGTATAGCAGTAACAAGTCAGACCTGGTCTAGGCCACAGTGGAGCTTATAGCCCAGTGAGGGAAGCAGACAGGTACTGAACAAATAATTTATAAGCACATTGTTGTTACAAAAGAAAAGTGAGTAGTTCTATTGGAGATTGTAACAGCTTCTTTTAGCCTCTATTCACTATGAATTATTATATGATGATCATATAACTTGTTTACTTTATCAAGTTTTTATTTTATGTTCTCCACTTTCTATTTTATTACAAAACATTTAGAGTTAATATGTAGCACATAGTAAGTGCACTATCAATATTACTTGATTTAATGAATGAAAGAATAAGTGAATATTTTCGCACAGAATTTGCCTTTTATAATTTATTATTTTGATACTGTTGCATAAAAGCACATGTACTCTTTGTGGTAAGATGGATACGAGAATTTTTCTATTAATGATACATCTGCCAGATGGGTGAAATAATTATAGGAATAGTATAGGCAATTTGTGCTTTCTAAAATTAGAGCCCTGATCCATAGCCTATTGGCTTAATTTCTGTGTAAACCAAGATTATTAGCCACATCTATTTGGTTATTTGATTTTAATCAATATCTATTAATTAACAATCGGAGTAAGATGCTGTGGAGATGGCAGATGTTGTGAAGAGTTCAAAGAAAAATACAACAAGGTTCCTGCCCTTACAGAAATTCAATTTAAATTGTCTGTGATAAAAGAAGAGTGTGATTATCTTTCCTTATGAGAAAGGAACGTAGACCCTGTCCGAAAAGGCTTTTGAGAAGAAGTGGTGGTTAATCTAGGTCTTGAAGAATTAACAAGACTTTGTCAAGAAGAGGGTGAAGGGAAAGGCATGCTAGGGAGAAAGACCAACAAGTGCAAGGAAACCTGGCACTGTTTTCTAGCCCTGTATAAACTACTTTTTATTTGAATTCTTGCTCACTATTCACTATTACTTTATAAGATCTAGTACTTTACTAGACTAATTTATTAGGTCAAGATTTATGTCTATACTTAGCATGTCTACAATCTGATTTTTTTTTTTTTTTTGGAAAGTGGACAAATCTAGAACTACATTTAGACAAATATAGAACATGGACATATTTAGAACTAAAATGAGTAATTAAAATATTCATATAAGCTGGAGGCATGAGAAACTTTGTGGCAACCACTTATCAAGCTGTTGGCCTGAAAAGAATGGCCTCTTGGGTAGTTGTGAGTGGTGGCTGAAATTTAGAGCTTTACTGGACCTGTATGTTGGTCATTGCTTCCCTTCTCTCCCTGCCTGCCATCTAAGAAAATCTCTCCCCTGACCACACCCAAGGCTGTCTGTAGCACAGGATCATAAGATCTCCAGCCCCAGGGTTTATCACAGCTGAGTGGACATAAGATTCAGGAAAAAACAACCCAAAGCCCACTTGGGCCAATCAGATTCTCTTTAATAAGAATTTCAACTAACAATACACTGGGGAAAAGAATCCCTTTTCAATAAATGGTGCTGGGAAAACTGGATAGCCACTTGTAGAAGGCTAAAGCAGGATCCACACCTTTCACCTCTCACAAAAATCAACTCACGCTGGATAACAGACTTAAAGGTATGAAACTATTAGAATTCTAGAGGGAAATGTTGAAAACACTCTCCTAGACATTGGCCTAGGCAAAGAATTTATGAAGAAAACCCCAAAGGCAATCACAGCAGCAACAAAAATAAATAAATGGGACATGATCAAACTAAAAAGCTTCTGCACAGCCAAAGAAATAGTCATGAAAGTAAACAGACAACCTACAGAATGGGAAAAAATTTTCGAATCCTACATATCTGATAAGGAGCTGATAACTAGAATCTACTTAGAACTCACGAAAAACAGCAAGAAAAAAATCAAATGACCCTATCAAGAAGTGGGCAAAGGACATGAACAGAAACTTTTCTAAAGAAGACAGAAGAACGGCCAACAAACATATGAAAAAATGCTCAACATCTCTAATCATCAGGGAAATGCAAATCAAAACCACAATGAGATATCACATAACTCCAGTGAGAATGGCCTTTATCAAAAAGTCCCCAAACGATAAATGCTGGCGTGGATGCAGAGAGATAGGAACACTCCTACACTGCTGGTGGGACTGCAAACTAGTTAAACCTCTTTGGAAAGCAATATGGAGATACCTTAAAGCGATACAAGTGGATCTACCATTTGATCCAGCAATCCCATTACTGGGCATCTACCAAAAAAAACAAAAGACACTCTATAAAAAAGACACCTGCACCCGAATGTATTAACTGAGCAGCACCTAAGTGGATACATAGGAAATACTGTAATTGGGTATTGGGCAGGTGGGAGGGGGGAGGGGGTAGGTATATACATACATAATGAGTGAGATGTGCACCGTCTGGGGGATGGTCACGTTGGAAGCTCAGACTTGTGGGGGGAGGGGAAAAGGGCATTATTTGAAACCTTAAAATTTGTAACCCCATAATATGCTGAAATTAAAAAAAAAGAATTTCAACTAAGAGACATAGAATTGAGTTACTAATCAGTGGTGGGTACTGGAGCTATAATGTCTGGTCAAGTCTGAATCAAATAGCTCCACAGCAGGGCAGAGGCTCATGTTAACCTGAAGCTAGCTACCCGGGAACTGAAACCAAGAGTGTGGTAAAAGAAGCCTGGCTACACAAATGAGAATGAAATGAAAGTGTAGAGTGATGCAGAGAAGGGAAATCGTGCTGCCTGAAATAAAAAAGAAGAGAAAATTGCTTGCCTGAAAATTTTTTTCACCATTTATGAAACCTAGTGGTACTATTTACAGTTGGATTATGTGAGATTCTCATGTATCCTTCAAATAAATTCTCTTTTTACCTGGTCTATTGGAATGTCTTTCTCAGCTCCCCAGGCAATTGATTTTGGATGGAGAAGCTGCATAGTTATTTCAGGGTACTTCAAACTCTTTGGTGGAATGACCATAGCCCTGGCCTATGTTTCCTCTATCTGTGCCCTAGGTATACCTCCCAGACAACTAACATTTTTGGTACTAGTAAATGGAGTTTTCTCTGCCAACTAGCAGGCCTAACATTTGGATATCCTATTCAGGACCCTCTACTACCAGTGTTCAAAGTATAACATCTTAACTTCAGTTGGCAAAATATTCTGGATAGTATGTATTTAGAAGGCACTGCTGAGGCATTTGTAAGAATAGACGTGTTGGCAAAAATCCTTGTGCTGACACAGAGAAAGCAAAAACCAGGTTCTTCCAGGATGTCATCATAGTGGGGCGTGTCAGCAACATGCTCCCTCCAAATCACAGCAACTAGACAGGGTTTGTCCCTGGGTAGGATCAGGCAAGCTTGACATCACAGAAAGCAAGCAGGATGGTCCGGGTATGGCAGTGGAGAAAGGAGGAGAGGCTCAAGATTAAATGGAATTTGATACCAACAACATTAAGGCCATAACTCAGTACATGCTTAGAGAGAGCAGTTATTTTAGTAAAAGAGTGTCTGCTGAAAGAGGCCTGTAACTGCACAGCAGCTCAGAGCTACTAGACAACATTCCTGCTTCTGGATCATAAAGAGCTTCTTGTAGCCAAGGGAGGACCCCTCAGGAGACTCAGAGCTGTTGTCCAGCAGAGACCAATGCACTGTCTTCTGCACAGACTTGGGTTTTGACTGGTGATTCCTATTCCTACAGGGGCTCTGATGATTCATATCTCAAGGGAGCCAGTCTGGCACCTCGAAGAGGATTTTGTTTTACTGAATGTCAAGGCCAATCCCTGTCACATCACTGTGCTTTTATTTCTTCATCATGTTTATCATTATCTGAAAATTTCATTCATTTGCTTATTGTCTGTCTCCCCTCCACCCAATAAAATGTAAATTCCTTTAGAGAAGAAACTTTAATCTGCTTTTCCTCTCCCATTGCCATGTTCTCAGCCTCTTGAACAATGTCTGGCTGTTAGTATGTTCTTAGTAAATACTTATTGAATAAACAGACAAAAGTCCATGAACTCAGTGATGCAGTCACTCTTGGGGCTCTTGGCCCCAACAGCCTGGACAATAGTTCAAGTCCTGGTGATCCTAGCAGTCCTTGATTAGAATGCCTATATCTTAAACATAGCTGGAAAACAACTGTCCCTGACCTTGTACCCCATGCACACCCAAATTCTGTCCTAAACTCTGATATTGCAAATTTTTGAAGAATGAAGAATGACTGTTCTTTTGGTAAAAAGAATATGCTTGGACAGGCTCAGTGGCTCATATCTGTAATCTTAGCACTTTGGGAGGCCAAGGTGGGAAGATGGCTTGAGGCCAGGAGTTCAAGACTAGCTTGGGCAACATAGCGAGGCCTCATTTCTACAAAAAACTAAAGAAAAATTAGCTTGGCATGGTAGCACACGTCTGTGGCTCCAGCTACGCACAGGAGGCTGAAGTAGGAAGATCACTCAAGCCCAGGAACTTAAGGCTGCAGTGAGCTATGATCGTGCCACTGTAATCCAGCCTGGGCGACAGAGCAAGACCCTGCCTCTAATAATTAATTAATTAAAAAAGAAATATGCTATTTGCTTGCTTCTGTTGAGCAAGCCCTAAACCACAAATGCTTTCTCTTTCTTCAGCCTCCTTCTAAGGTGACATTCCAACTCCCTCATCCTCCACCCACATTTGGTCTCTTTTCTTTTCAATAAACAAACTCCTCAGTTCTCACAGATAATAAAACACATCTCTATTCGGGAAATGCAAGTGAACATATTTTCAGGAAACAGCTGAAATTTCTCGTGTATTTTGCTTTTTGAAAAGCAGCCACATGGCTCAATATGTATACAGCACATGTTTACTAATTAACAAACAGCCTCTCACTGAGTCAGTCTCCTTCCTCTGCCTGTTCCTTTTCCGTCCTGAGAAAATTGTTTGAATGAATACAAACTTGACCCAGCATTTCTCAACGTGTACCGTGACTACAATTATTAGAATGCACGCTGCCATCCTTGAAATACGTATTGTATTTCTTTAGAAGGCATAATCAAAATGAAAACAGCATTCTATTAACAAAAGTAAGTTTTGAAGGCAAGAAGAGGATATATACTTTATGTGATAACTATACACACAATCTTTCTTTGAAAGCAAGAAGTTAGAGAGAATTATATTAAGTTGTAGCATAAAATAATCAGCTTTAAAATCCAGTAATGATATTTGTATTTATGGTTAAGTCAATCAATAGATATTTATTGAATATCTATTATATACAATACTCTGAGAGTAATCCCATCTGATACAAAGAAATGTAAGTGTGTCCTAGACTTAAAAAAAAACCATAAAAGTGTCTACAGGAATGAAAAATTACTTCTATCAAAATTGGTCACTGGAGGCTTTAAAAAGAAAGTAGGATTTATGATAGCCTTTGGAGATTAGAGAACAGAAAATTATAGTAGGAGCTACTTTTTGTAAACTCCAGGAAATTTGTGAAAAGATATAGCTGATTAGAGTATTATTCAAGACTAAAACTTGGAAAGATTAGAGCTTGAGTTGGGAAGGATATTTTGCAATTTAAGATCCTTTAAAAATTGTCATACCATGAAAATTGTATCGTTTGCCTCTGGAGATGTAATTTCTTTCAGTAATGTTTCAGTTACTATTACTATGCAATAAATTGTACCAACATGCAGTAGTTAAAAACACCCATCATTATGGTCATGGATTCCATGGGTCAGAAAAAGGAATAGGGCTCAGGAATGGCTTATTTCTGCTTCACAGTAACTGAAATTTCAGCTAAGGAGACTTGAAAGTTGAGGGTGACCTGATGGCTTGGGGCTGGAGTCACCTGGAGACAAATTCACTCACCGTCTGGCAGATGATGGGGGGTTTTGGCTGAGACCTTAGCTGGAATTGTTGACCACAGCACTTACACATGGCTTCTCCACATGGCCTGGGCTTCCTCACATCATAGCAGCCTCAGGTAGTTAGACTTCCTACACGGTGTAACTCAGGGCTCCAAAGGTGAACATCCTAGAAAACAAGGCAGAAGCTTTACTTCCTTTTCCCAGCTGTCCTCCAAGTTCAGTCAGCATCTCTTCTACCCTGCTCTTTGGTATAAGAGAATCACAAGCCCTATGACCGAGCCCCTACTCATAACACTTTACTGAAACCACTCTAATTCAGGTGAACTTTGACCTTCACAGTGATGAAATCTTAGACACTTAGTAGTTTTTAATTTACATGAGCTATATTTTATTAATACATTCTTGGCAAGCTCTCCTGGCATCTTATTTCCTCGGTTTCTGTGATATCATTCTATTTTGATTTTCTTCATGTTACTTCTATTGTCTTCTGTTCAATTTCTTTTGTAATCATACTCCCTTCTTCTTTTTCAGAACACCCCCTTCAGTGTTGATGTTCCTCAGAACTTTATTTGTAATATTCCTCTTCCCATAAATTCTTTTAAACTTTAATTCTTTTCTTCCTATAATCCATTTCCTGATAAATTGGTTCCATATGTTTATTTCTACTACCACCTTGATTACAGGTAGTCCTGACTTATAAAATGCGTATTGAACCCAGAGTGCTCCTGAGTTTCAGATTCATATTTCCAACAGCCAAGTTGGTATCCAGGAACTGCTAGCTTCACATATGCAAACTTGAACTTACCAGCCTCTGCCTATGCCTCAAATCTGCTGATCATCTTCAATTCCCTGTCTTATGGATTCGTCCAGGTGCCCTACTTAGAAACCTTAGATTCAATATTATTCCCTCACTTTCCTTGTCTACATGTACTAATGGGTCAATGAATCCTTGATCTCCTGGGTTCAAGTGATCCTCCTGTCTCAGCATCTCGTGCATGCTATTGCACCTAGCTGGAATTTTCTTTTTATGTCTGCTGCCTAAGTTCAGACTCTTAGCATTTACCCACAGAACTACTCAACAGCCTTCTAACTACTCTCCTACCTTATTTGCCTTCCCCAAGAATCCTACAGCTAACTTCCAGGGTCACCTTTCTATATGCAAATCTGATCATGTTCCCTCCACAGTATGAAACTCTTAAATGCCTCTCCTTTGTAAAGTGGGGTTATATGTTTCTTGTAGTGAACATCAATCAAATTGTTACAAAGAGTTTTCAAACTCAAAAGTGCTATTTAAATGTAATCTGTTTATGAGTGTGTTTGTAGTGGTAGTAACAGCAAGAGAGCTAGGCCATGTAATAACATGATTAAATCCTAGATCTTATTGATATAGCTTGACTACAAAATGGCCCCAATTTTCCCATTCTTCCCTATAGTCACATCCTTTATTCTCTGAGTTAAGATAGTCACTTTCCCTATCTCTTGTGTTCAGGCTGGCTTGCAATTTTCCTTGGCCAATGGACTATTGTAGAAGTGACAATATATAAATTCTGAATCTAGGTCTCAAGGGAGCTTGCATGTATCTACTCTCTCTCTCTCAGACCTCTGCGATCACCTAGGAACAGGCACACACTAGCCTACTGAAGGATGAAAGACCATGTGTGGCAGAGCCTAGTCCTCCCAGCTCAGGCCAGTTAACTGAGCCAGTTAATCCCAAGCAGACCTATAAGCTGACCACATACAGCATGAGTGAGCTTAGCCCTGATCAACCAAGCCCAGCCTAGGTCAGCAGAACTACTGAGCTTACCCAGATATGTGAGAAATTAAAAAATGATTGTTGTCTTAAGCCAGGAAGTTTTGAGGTGGTTTGGTATGCAGCATTATGTGGTAACAGACAAATTTCTGTCCCTGTAGTACTTAACAGTGCCATAAATTTCACCTCTTCTGTAATAAAATCTTGATTTCAAACATCTGACTCTCCAACCACCGCTTCCCATCCTTCCATTTACTTGCTTTAGTCCTCCCCTTGCTATGATTCTTCTAATACTTTGAGGCCTCTCAACCATAGATTCCACCAGGTTGTACTACTCATCTCTCTATTTAGGAAGTATTCACTTAGGAAGGTGCTTAGACTTCATGGTCCATCATTAAATTTTCTCCCTAGCAAAAGCTTCCCCACACTCTTCTCTGCTTATTATAATTGCCTGGCAAAACCCCAGCCCAAGCTGAACCCAACTATTTGTCTTCTCTGCCTCTAGCTGAATAGCAGAATATTGCATAAGAAAATCACCCCACTGCACTGACTAACTTCACCTCAATTCATGACTGCACATGTCAGAGGAGAACTCAGCACCAGAAATCTTATTACACTTCTCTAGTAACATTACTTTCCTTGTCTTATGGATGACTATTTCTTTTGTTGTTGTTGTTTTCTGATGACTATCTCATACCTA
This sequence comes from Mirza zaza, assembly GCA_008750895.1. Lineage (NCBI taxonomy): Eukaryota > Metazoa > Chordata > Mammalia > Primates > Cheirogaleidae > Mirza > Mirza zaza. The sequence continues at coordinate 64,046 of VSMD01049256.1, read as the reverse complement.
CTCTGCCAACCTTTTTGTTCTCAATTAATGACCTTCCTCACACTTCCTTGAGAAAATAGAAGTTATTAATTTAAAGCATTCTCATTTTGCCCTATAAAGTCTATCATCTTGTATTTTCTTCTTTCTCTTGTATTTTCTTCTTCCGTCTCATTATAATGGAGAAAAGTATCTCTCCTACCCAAGGCCAATGTCTCCACTTGTGAATGAAGTCCCTCCTACTCAAGGATTTCTCTCCTTCCATTATGTTTTCATGCTTTATCAGTTTCTCTTTGTCTACCATATCATTTCCATTAGGATACTAATATGATCACACACACACACTATTGACTTCACGTACCTTTCTCCAACTTTCACTATATCCCTCTATTCTCCTTCACAGCAAAACTTTTCAAAAGAGTTATCTATAAATGCTGCCTCTACTTTCTCATACTCCATTCTACATTTAACCCATCTAGTTTGCTTAAACTGCTCCTGTCAAGATCACCAATGGTGGACATTTTTCCAAACCCAGTAGATACTTTTCTGTTTTAGTCTTACCTGACCTCTCAGCAACATTTGACCCTCTCTACTGCTCTTTTTTGAAAATTTTTTCTCTTCTCATTACTCTAGAAATACACCACATGGTCTTGATTTTCCTTCACATCACTGACCACTTCTTCTGTTCTTTGTTGTCTCTTTCTTCTCTATGGGACCTCTAACTACTAAAATTCTCTAGACTTCAATCCAGAGCCCCTATCTCTTAGCTACCTACATCCTCTCCTCCAGGTGATCTCAGCTAATTCCAGCTACTTCCATCTACTGTGATCCATTGCTTTGCCCATATTTCTCCTCTAATATCCAGATTCATGTGGCCCAATTCTAATATCAAGACTCATGTATCCCAATTCTTTTTTAAACATTTCTACTTGGTTGCCTAACACTTTTGTTCAGAACTGTCTATTAGTACCTCTTTTAATATTCCTTATTTCAATAAGCAGTTCACGATCTAGTGGAAAAAATAGATAAAAATCAACATTTGTGGAACAATATAAGTGTTTTAATAGAATTAGGTTCTTTTTTTTTTTTTTTTTTTTTTTTGAGACAGAGTCTCACTTTGTTGCCCAGGCTAGAGTGAGTGCCGTGGCGTCAGCCTAGCTCACAGCAACCTCAAACTCCTGGGCTCAAGCGATCCTCTTGCCTCATCCTTCCAAGTAGCTGGGACTACAGGCATGTGCCACCATGCCCGGCTAATTTTTTCTATATATATTAGTTAGCCAATTAATTTCTTTCTATTTATAGTAGAGATGGGGTCTCGCTCTTGCTCAGGCTGGTTTCGAACTCCTGACCTTGAGCAATCCATCCGCCTCGGCCTCCCAGAGTGCTAGGATTACAGGAGTGAGTCACCGCGCCTGGCTGAGAATTAGGTTCTTATTAGGTGTAAGATATTATATGCATTTAAAGGAGGAGCATTTAATGCAACTAAATGCAATGGAATATAGAACTCAATATTCTTCATTATCACAGGAGGACTTCCTATCATCATTTTGAAAATAGATTCTTTTCAAACGTATCTTTTTTTAAAGAATTTATTTGTTTTAGGGCACTTTTAGGTTCACAGAAACCTAAGAGAGCCAGGTATAGAGATTTCTCATCTACCCTTTTCCCCTACACCTGCATAGCCTCCTCCATTATCAACATCCCCCACCAGAGTGGTACATTTATCATAATTAATGAACCTACATTGACATACCATTACAACCCAAAGTCCATAGCTCACATTGGGATTAACTCTTGGTGTTCTACATTCTATGAATTTGGACAAATGTACAATGACATGTATTCATTATTAAATATCAGAGTATTTTCACTGCCCTAAAAATCCTCTTTGCTCAAACTATTTATCACCCCCCCCTCTTTATAATTTTCCCTCTGTTTGAAAAGACAATATTAGATCCATGGCACTGGGAGAATATATTCAGACCTTCAATATGGAGAATTATTTATGACTCTACTAATAGTAAAACATATAATGATAATGTGGTCTAGGTCTAATTTTCCAGTGTACTGGTGTGTATCATATATAAGCCCTACTCAATATGAGGTCTCTTTAGTTCAGTGCCAAAATATTTTCTCATTAGAGAGAGGAGATGGTTCCTGAAGCAGTTAGGCAAAAATCATTACTAGTCTCTTGACAAGATGATTCATTTTTATTTTTATGCATCTACTCATGTGTAAAGGTGAGATTTAAAAAAATAATAATGAATTTCTAATGAAATCGTATTCTGTAACACTCAGCAGTCAGTTTCAGATTTGGCAAATTTAGATTTAATAAGTGGAACAAGCAACTGGTTGTGAAAGGAATCTTCTATTCTCCCAAACATCTATCTATCATTTTCAATATTTGACCTTCATTCTTTTGAAACTGGAACATTTTTTGATCTTCAAGGACTTGATAACAGATAGTAAGATTTTGACAGGAAGAGAATAGGATCAGTGAGTTCCTGGTTATAGAAATACAAATGTGGAAAAATTTAGAGGCATGAAAGAGGATATTTGGTAAATGTGGTTTCATCAGGTGGTGCCCTAAAAATAATTTAATGACCAATATTGATTACATGATTATTATATGTCATGCATCATGAGAACAACTTCATATAGATTATCACATTTAATCTTCATAAAAATCCAATTTTGAAGATGACCCTCTGTTTCAAAGTGAAGAAAATTAATCTTAGAAAGGCAGAGATGAGAGTCAAAACTTAGATTCTTCGATCACATGTCTTTTACACCCCATATTTTATTCAACAAATCCTTTGGGCCTTATTTTCAAAATATATCCAGAATCGGACCACTTCTGACCACATCCACTCCTGTTGTCCAAACCATCTTCATTTTCCACTGACCATTGTGATAGCCTTCAAACTGGTCTCCCTGTTTCTGGTTTTGCTCTTCAACAATGCATGCTGCAGGCTGCATTCAGAAAAATAATTAAAAAATTGATGTACGATCAGAATCCTCCAAAGATTTTCCATTTATTTTTTATTTTTTTTTTTTTTTGAGACAGAGTCTCACTTTATTGCCCAGGCTAGAGTGAGTGCCGTGGCGTCAGCCTAGCTCACAGCAACCTCAAAACTCCTGGGCTCAAGCAATCCTGCTGCCTCAGCCTCCCAAGTAGCTGGGACTACAGGCATGCACCACCATGCCCGGCTAATTTTTTTTTTTTTTTCTATATATATTAGTTGGCCAATTAATGTCTTTCTATTTATAGTAGAGATGGGGTCTCGCTCTTGCTCAGGCTGGTCTGGAACTCCTGAGCTCAAACGATCCGCCCATCTCGGCCTCCCAGAGAGCTAGGATTACAGGCGTGAGCCACCGCGCCCGGCCCAAGATTTTCCATTTAAAATAAAATCTAAACTCCTGTCTACAAGGTGTTACATACTTTATGGGTTCCCACATATTACAAAAATGCAAAAAATAAAGTTATTAAAGGACACACAGGTTACCTTTGTTACTGAGCAGCCTTTTTGGGCACCGACACAGCACAGCCCTGCTCTAAACATACGTTCTTGTAACTAACACTGTTAGGTCCCAGAAAAATGTCTTTTCACATTTTTTTTATCCATGTCTGCAAAATAAAAAGCAACTATATACAAATGCTGTTAATATTTCTCAACTGCGTGCTGCCAACCTGAGAGAGTGACATGACTTTAAAGAGCAGAAGAATTAGAGCAGTGGAAGCACTTAAGTAGGAGAAAAGACAAACTAGTTAACTTCTCAAAACCTCCCTCTTGATAGCATGAATACAATAAATTCTTGCATAATGAAATATTGTTTCCCAGTAGTGCCCTGCATCTATTTTCTTGCCTTTTTGTTGTTGTTGTTGTTACAATTCATGGTTCTGGAAATCCACAAGAATTAGCTGAAATTGACAAGAGTTGCACTTGGGCCTGAGGAACATTTTGCAATGTCAAACAATTTTTATTTACTCTTAACTTTGAGTATAAGTGAAAGGGGCGGCCTTGCAAAAATGACAGGAAAATATCTAATCCCACAGTCTCCCTAGTAACAGAGACAAATCCTATGAGTTCTCTCACTAACAGACAACCCGTAGGAGTTCTGTTTTGCACAACTTCTGAAGAAAGCTGAATGGACAGAAAAGAGGTGTAAATCCTGTCTTTCAAAACTGTTTTTTGAGAATCTGCTTTTACAGAGTTCCTGAGTAAACAGCAGGAGAACAAGCTCCAAGCCTCAACCACATCTCCAGGACAGACAGAGGCACATGTCCTGTGATAATCCTTTCTCCAAGGAAAGGCAGGAAACCAAGTCTCAGACTTTGACAACCTGCTGCCGCTTTTGGCTTTTGTTATCAACGAACATCTCTACTTTTTTTCTCTTTGTCCTCCTTAAAATCAGCAAACCACTTGGTCTCCCTGCTAGTATATGTTCCTTCTCTTTCTTTGGGATGCCACCCCGGCTCCTTTCTCTCTTTCCCAACCCTTCTCTTTTCCTTTTCTCTGTATCTATCTCCCCTCTAAAAGGATAAAATAATTTGTTTAACTTTTATATCTTAATCTCTGCATGAGAAATCTTCCTCCACCTGCACCATGAGCACCTACCAGTCTTTCCACCCTAACAATAAATAGATTAAGCATAATTTATGCAGCATACTACCAATTCTTTATATTGGCAGTTAGGCATACAATATAAAATTACAAATAGTTTTCTTTGACAAAAATTTTAATAACATTCGATTAAAGTTGAAAAATAAAATGCAAGCATTGACTTTAGTTAAATAATATTAATTTAAAGTTTTCATATTTATTAATCATAATTTGAACTTTATCCTTTAATTTTAAAAGACATTCTAAACCCTTTAGAAGTAGAACATTTTTGAAAACATGAGCAAAAATAATTTTAACTTTTATATTTACTTTATTATCTTTCTTGATAAAATATGTATTCAAATTATGAACATATTGAATACATTATTTTTAAAAAATTCCTTAGATCATTAAGAATGAGAACAAATTGAGAGCATGACAGGAATTGAAAAATACAAAATAGAGTTCCAAAAGAAAAATCACTTAAAAAGAAAAATGAAATAGAAATCTTTTAAAAAAAGCAGACTGCTTAAACTTTAAAAACCAGAAACAATGAAAGTCAAGTACAACCCACACAAAATTTCTGAAAACACATTACAAATTCTTTATTTAAGGAAGATTTAATTACTTCAAAACAATAAAAGCAAATAGGCAATAATTCCCATCAAATCACAATTTATACATGTCATGAAATCTGTGTAACTTCATATTCTCTGCTACATAAAGATTTAATTGCTAATAAAAAAAAATGGTACAGATGGGCCTTCCTTCAAACTCTTGTGAGTTCATAGATGTTCATAAATATTAGTTAAATATTATTTTTCTTCATAGAACTTATCATGTAATGAAATATTATTTGTCCATTTATTTATTTGCTTATGATAGGTTTTAAGTTCAATGAGAGCAAGAACTTTTGTTTTCTTCACTGCTATTTATTCCCAGGTCTAAAACAATGTCTTAATCAAAGTATAGATTCAAGAAATGTTTGTCAAATGTTGAATAGTAACACATTGACAGTCTTACCGTTAGATATACTGCATTCTGAAAGGGATGGCCTTGCAAAAACAACAGGAAAATACCTAATCCTACAATTTCCTGAGTAACAATTAGAGATCAATCCTATGAGTTCTCTCACTAACAGACACCCTACAGCAGTTCTGTTTTGCATAACCTCTGAAGAAAGCTGAAAGGACAGAAAAGAGATATAAATCTCTCTCTTTCAAAATTGTTTTTTGAGAATCTGCTTTTACAGAGTTCCTGAGTAAACAGCAGGAAAACAAGCTCCAAGCCTCAACCATATCTCCATGACAGAGTCACATGTCCTGTGATAATCCTTTCTCCAAGGAAAGGTAGGAAACCAAGTCTCAGACTTTGACATCCTTGCAGTTTTTGTTATCTACCTGCTGCCACTTTTGTTGTCAACTGATAGCCATCACTATTTTTTTCTTCTTTTTGTTCTCCTTAAAATCAGAGAGCCACTAAGCCTCACTGCTGGCACCCCCTTCTCTTTCTTTGGGATGCCATGCCATCTCCCTGCTCGATCCCTGACCCCCTTCTTCTCTCTCTCTCTCTCTGTCCTTCTAAAGCAGGCATCCTCAAACTACGGCCTGCAGGCCACATGTGGCCAGCCAAGGACATTTATATAGCCTGGATGTTTTTGCTTTCGCTGCCTGTCCTGCTTAGCAGCCGACTTGTCCCGGGCCCACAGTGCGCATGTGTGGAATGTGCGCTGCACTCTACAACGGCCCTCCAACGGTCTGAGGGACAGTGAACTGGCCCCCTGTTTAAAAAGTTTGAGGACGCCTCTTCTAAAGGATAAAATTAACTTTTTACTTACATCTTAATCTCTATGTGAGAAATCTTTCTCTACCCGCGCCATGAGCACCTACTAGCCTTTTCCCCCTAACGCATTCCACTGAGTGGGCTGTATAAATCTCTGGGAAGATACTGGAAAAAAAAGAAAACAAAGCTCAAATCACAGTGTTTGCTGGTCTTACAGCAAACATTTTAGCCTACCCTTCTAATATTATTAAGATTCTCACTAACTTGCTGTTTAGTCTTTCATTAACTGAGCACTATGTGCAAAGCATTGTGCTGGGTGGCATGGATTCAAGGAGAAATAAGATACAATATACACTGTCATAGATAGTGTCAAAATCTTGCTGTCCCTTTTTACTATGTCTGTCTTGACTGGAGTATGCTTCCTGACCCACTGACCACAGGCTTGGCTAAGTGACCTAATGAAATGTGAATAGCAGTGACTTATGCCACATCTGAACAAAATCACAAAGTGTCATCCTATGGCTCCATTTTTATTCTTTTCCCTCTGCCACACAACTGGCATGGCCCAGATAAGGGCCGCTTTTTCAACCTATAACCTGTAATCAAGATGACCTGGTGCAGAGTTGAGACTGAACTGCGAAGAGCATGTAGCATTGGCAAGAAGTAAACCTTTGTTGGTATAAAGCCACTAGTGTGCTGGAGCTGGCTTGTCTTGGCTTGTGAGAGGTGATTGTACTCTTCTCCTCCCAACCCTGCATTAGATGATGTCACCTAGCTTACAATTGGACATGGTGGGAGCACTTCCACTATGGAAATTAGCAAATACTACAAATCAGCGCTTATATTCCTGGAAATTTCATTGTTAAATGTTTATAGTACTCTGATGTTTAAAACCATTAATATTTAAAATTGTTACCATACCATCATTTCTATACTAGACCTGTGTTAGATCATGGAACTTTACTAATCATTAAATTTAATCAGATAATAACTTGCATTGTTAATAGTGGGTGGTGGTTTTGTTGTTCCTCTGAGTAACAGTATAGCATAAAGGTAAGTAAGAACTCAGGCTTTGCAGTCAGTCCTGCCTGAGTAAAATCCCAGACTCTTCCCTCACTAACCCTTTACACTTGGACAAGTTAAAGTAAGATCATGCATATGTAGTAGAAGAATCCTTGTGCAGTAGTAAAAGATTTTCTTCATTCCTGGTATATCTTCAGATTTATCTACTTGCCCTGAGCTTCCACTCTTAGAATCAAGTTTCCAAATGGTTAAGTTAAAGTCTCTAACAGATACAACAATCTGAGAGCCTGAAGACCAGGATAGAGAAACTATACCTATGTAAGGAAGCCTTTGAGCTCCAATGGGGTGGGGAAAGGGTGGGGGACATTGAGATGGGGCATCCTTTCTCTGTACCAGGAGACTGTAAAGCATCCTCCCTCCGCTTTCCCCCATCCTCACTTCACATTATTATCAGAGAAAAGATGAGATCAAAGGGGAAGTTGAGAGTTTGCACTGATTGAGATTAAATTCTGAATTTAATTCTTTTTAAACCAGAATTGTCTGGAATTACTTTGGGCAAATTGATATTTTTCCTCGATAAATGAACATAGGTACTTATGAACTAATTTGTATTCCAGTCTATTGAAATGAAGGAAGGTATGCTTTTTGGAGTATCTGAGAACATATTGACTATTAATTTCAAATCTACCTCCCAAGTAAGGGGGTTGGCACACTGCCACGTGGAATATATTACATTAGCATTACTTATTATTACTGACAATATCGTGCACATAAATTTACAAAGCCCTAGAGACAACTGAGAAATGTTTAAAATTGTTTTCAGGTATACCTTGCTTACTGCTTTTCTTCTTTCCTGTGACTTCATACCTCTCACTCTCTTATTTAGTAACTAATTCTCTCTAAAGTGTTAATTGATAATAGATTTACTCTTCCTAGGAGTATTTTCCAGTTGCAGAAGACAACCAAATTCAAAAACACTTCAAGACAAAGAAAGAATGCACATCTAATTATAGGGTGCAAAATCTGAGACTGGCTGTGGAGATATTTGGGGGTAGAGGAGAGGGTTGGCTTCTCTCAAATTATATATCAGAAGTGTCTGCCTACTTTACTTTTTCCCAAGCTGCACAGTTTAGTGCAGGATACTCAAAGTGCTAAATCAAAGGAAAGAGTAATAGTGGAGATTTGTATTTTTCTTGGCAGACTTTAAGGAGAATTATTTTGGCCAAGTTTCCAACACCCCCGGCATTCCCCACCCCTTCACAGGCCTGAAATTACCACATTCAGTGTTGATCTTTTCCAACTGTGAATAACAACAGACTTGAAGTTATTATTTGTGTTTTTTATCATTGGTGTTTTCCTGCCTTGAGATTTGTCAAATGAAACATATTGATACTTGTGTTGGCTCTGTGGAAACAATCATAAAGGATTCATTCTACTTTGGTGAGTAGCATGCTTAGCCTTGCCACCATTGTTCCAAAAGTGGGACACTGCTTAATCAATCTACAGTAATTCTTAGTGTTAATCTTTGGACAATATCTTTTAATAAATAACGTACAATGTCTCTTTGAAACTCAGTCTTGGCTAACAGTGTTAGCTCATCTTTTCCCATTAACCCATCTACTGTTTCTTATATCGTCGTAGGAAGATACAAAAAATCTTATCTGGATTTTTATAGGTAGCATTAAGAAATTTTTTTTATACTATTGACCAGAGAGCCTGAATTTCTGCTTGGTTTTAATCCCAGTGATCAAGCCTTCATAGATACATTTGGGTCTATGTTTTTCTCCTTTCGCTAAAGGGAATTTTTGTTATAATTAACTCAAACATACTTTCTGTTTTATTCTATTTAGTTTGAAAAGAGTCACTTAATATTTAAAATTACCATTGAATGCTTCCCTCTCCGAAGTGTCTGGGAATGGATTCTCCAAATTCTACATAAAGAAAAGCCCTTGGTGAAACTATCAGTGTGAAATTTCTATACCTTTTTTTTTTTTAAAGAATGAGATCATATATATCTACATATTTCTAGATATATAGCCTCTAGCATATGGTAACAGGCATATTTAAAAAACTGCACAGAATTTATCTTAAAAAGCGTTTTCTTTTTAAAAAAGAAAATTAAGTGCCTTTATTCGCAGGGCTGCTTCTTAAAGATGCGCAGTTTAGTGAGGGCTCCAACCTAGCAAGTTGGTGCTGCTTGCTTCAATGCCTACAGATGAAAGTTGCACCTGCCTAGAGGGGCGCCTTTTATAATGGTAAAGATACTCTGTTTTCATATCTTAATAAATTATAAACTGTCTCTTCCACTCATCCATTTTTTCTGTTCTCTTTCCCTTCTTTATCTATAAGACACTTAATAAATGTTAATGAAAATATAATCTTTGTCTATTTCCTGAAACCTATTTTGGGGCCCCAATTTCAAGTTAAGAGAAGAACTCCATTTGTTCTGTTGGCTTTTTAAATTTCTAGTACCACCACCTTAAACTTATAACTTAGTTTATTTCATTGTGTGCACATTTCCTGGTTTTCATAAGTGCCTGAGGAAAGCCTTACTAAGTTTTTTATAAATTACAAATAAGATACATACTTAGAGCTGTTTTATTCTTACAGATCATTAACTTTAGCCCAAAATTATTTTGTACGATGTAGGTTACATAATTGCTCCCATTAACTCAGAATCAAAGTTTAAGATTCATATGTGGAAGTAATAAAATAAGAGTAATAGTAAAATAAGTAATAAAGAAGAGTCATAGAGTCAAATCCTCTCAGAATTATAAGGATGCTTGCCAGGCACAGTGGCTCACGCCTGTAATCCTAGCACTCTAGGAGGCTGAGGTGGGCAGATCATTTGAGCTCACGAGTTTGAGACCAGCCTGAGAAAGAGAGAGCCCATCTCTACTAAAAAAATAGAAAGAAATTAGCTGCACAACTAAAAATATATACAAAAAAATTAGTCAGACATGATGGCACATGCCTATAGTCCCAGCTACTTGGGAGGCTGAGCCAGGAGGATTGCTTGAGCCCAGGAGTTTGAGGTTGCTATGAGCTGGGTGAAGCTGGGCACTCTAGCCCGGGCAACAGAGTGAGACTGTCTCAAAAAAAAAAAAAAAGAAAGAATTATAAGGATGCTTATGTCTACAGCATGCCTTGCTCATGTAGTCTCAGCGATGGGCAATGCTCTATTCTACCTTCAGAAAACTAAACTGTGCCTGTAGCTTTCCCAGATTGGTGATAAATTAGTAAGATCTAATAATACTTTCATTTAAATGCCTAACGAAAACCATCATTATGCCCTCTAGTTCACATTTCTCTAGGCCAAATATTCCAAATTTCTCTGTAAAATATCTGGTTTTGATTTGATTTATCAACCTGATCGATTATTTCTTCTTTATGTAGTTTTAAAATATGTCATGCCCAAGAATGAATGCAATCCTTTCAGATATCGTCTTATAAAGGTTGTGTAGAATAGGACTGTATCTCTGCTAATTCTAATTATTAAGTGTTTTGACTCTCAAATTTCATAAATCTTTTACCAAAACTAGAGCCTGATAAGTACATTTACCAAAGATAGTAAATAAGGCTTCCCAGAGAACATATTCTTCTAGAAAAAATAAAACAAAATTAGATAACAGTGTTAGAAAGGATAACTATAAAATTTGTCTTTAAGGAAAGTAAGATAAACTTGCAACACAAACTGTCTATTGTATTTGAAAATAAGGCCTTAAAGAAAATTCATCCTGTAAATTTGTTATTTTCAAATTCTTTCTGTACATACACTGAACATCCATGTTTATTCTAGGAGCCACGCTTGTGTTGAATGATATGAAGCTTGTAGCCAGGATCTTGTAATGTGTATTCCCTTGAGGACCTAAAGTGAGAGATTTGATTGCTATAGTTTCTAAAATGGTGCTGATAACATTTCCAGCAATACCCATACTTATTGTGTAGATTACTCCAATGATATATGCACCATACTTTGAAGATAAAATGTGATAGACATCCTAAGTTTGGGGTAGAGGGCTAAGTAGATCTTTAATGAGTAGTCTGTCAACATGTAATCAAAAAAAAAAAAAAGTGGTATGTGGTGAGCTTACAGTTCATTACTGGTTTAAAATAGCCCAGGGAGAACAGAACTGGGTTTTCCAATTAAATTCCCCATTCGTTGTTGTCCACCCTCTTGATGTCACCACGCTTTCCTTCATAGACAGGAATTCACAATAGAGTTTGAACTGCAAATGAAAGATTTCAGACTCAAGACTTAAAAAAATATGTATTATTAAACATGGAATCCATTAGCATGATTTGATTGCAGTCAACAGAAATTAATTCCAGCTAACTTAAGGAAAGTAATTTATTGGAAAATCTTTACAATTACAGATTTCCTTTACAAAAGGAAATTCATTCAGGAGAACTGGCCTTGAGAATGGGAAAGAACTATAGAAGTTCAGAGGCCACACAGCAGGGCGCTCATGGCATTGAACTATTTTGTCAAGATGTAATTCCACTCATTTTCAGAGTTTATGTTCCTCTGCTTAAGATTCTGTTTGTTTCAGCTTACTTATGGGAGGGATAAGACCCTGGTAAATATCTTCTAGATTGGTGGTTCTCAAGCTTTTTGGTATCAAGAACTCTTTACACTCTTAAAGATTATTGAGGACCCCAAAGAACTTTCATTAATGTGGGTTTTATCTACCTATATCTACTGTGTTGTAAGTTAAAAACGAGACATTTAAAAAACCCTCATTTATTAACTAATTTTAAAATATCAATAATAAATGCATTACACATTAACCTAAATAGCATATGTCTATGAAAATAACTATATCTTAAAAAAATGCAAAGAGTAGCATTGCCTTACAGTTTTGCAGATATCTTTAATGTTTTGCTTGATAGTAGACAGCTGAATTTTCATCTCTACTTCTGCATTCACTCTTATACAATATTTTGTTGCAATTGAAGTATGTGATGAAAATTTGTTACCACACAGATATGTGGATAGAAAACAAAGGAGTATTTTAGAAGTCATTGTAAGTTAATTGTGAATAAACTGTGCTAAACCGTATAATAGAGACAAGAATCTGAGAGCCTGAAGACTAAGCTGGTGAAACTATACCTCAGTGGAGGCCTGTGAGGACCAGAGGAAGGCTCAGGGATGGGACAACGATTCCTATCCCTCAACCCCATCTTCATCTCATATCACTCCTGGGAACAAGATGAGATCAAGAGGGAATTTGGTAGTGTGTACTGAGACTAAATTCTGAATATATTTCCTTTAAGATCAGAGATCAGAAGTATCTAGAATTGAACACGGTTACTTAGGAGGTTTTCTTGTCTTATACGGTAAACCCATTCTACCATGTCCACTTCTCTGAGCCTTTTCATCTCTTCCTCCACTATGACAGATCTGGCATTTAATGCAAGCCTTCACTTTTTCTAACCTTCTAGGAACTATGCTAGTAGCATATTGGAATCCTCACCCAAGGCCCTGAACAAGATTTTTTTTTGTTTTTTTGAGACAGGGTCTCACTCTGTTGCTTGAGCTAGAGTGCAATGGCATCAGCCTAGCTCACAGCAACCTCAAACTCCTGGGCTCAAGCAATCCTCCTGCCTCAGCTGCCCAAGTAGCTGGGACTATAGGCATGTGCCACCATGCCCGGTTAATTTTCTCTATATATTTTTTTAGTTGTCCAGCTCATTTCTTTCTATTTTTAGTAGAGACAGGGTCTTGCTCTTGCTCAGGCTGGTCTTGAACTCCTGACCTCGAGTGATCCTCCCGCCTCGGCCTCCCAGAGTGCTAGGATTACAGGCGTGAGCCACTGCGCCCGGCCCCAACCCAGATGTTAAGCTCTGTGTTATGGGAGAATGTCTCCATATTAAGAAACTCACCCTTAATCAGTTTATATTCCATCTCTCTTGATCCGACACTCTCCACATACACTCACTTTCTCAGTTCCTGCTGGGTAAATGTACTTGAGAACCTTGAACCTCAAAAGTAGTTCCCATTTGGATAAGACAATTCTCAGGAGAAGGGCACAGCCATGAATTGTTGTCAGTCAGTAACGAGAATTAAGTAGTTATTGATAACAGTACGTACAGAAGCTTGAAAACTCAACACTGCTGAAAGCAAATATTGAGAGGAAAAGCCTCTCTCTGGGGTTCACACATTGTGATTTTTTGAAAGGTCATGATATTTGAAAACTCCTTCTACTTCTCCTTCTGCTATTTTTTTCTACTCTGCATCGCTGTTAGGAGTACATCTTCAAATAAACTGAGCAAACCAAATGTGTTATTTTACAAACACTCACAGAATTATATTTTTCCACACATTGGCCATTTTCTCCAAAACATTATTATCAACCTGTACAAACACTTCCCTTCTGGAAGAACTCCATGAGCTTTTATTAGTAACCTTTAGTAAAGAAGAAAAATGATTTAATATTCCTTTTCTCCCTCACTCTCCCCAAGGTATATCTCTCCTTTCTTCCTTCCTCTCTCCTCTCTTTGTTTTGTTTCCTGTCCCACACTCTTTTCTTTTCTTCCTTCTTTTTCTTCCTTCTTTCCTTTATTTTTCTGTTCCTACATCTAACTTCAAGTCTTTACTTGGTTCATTGTATGATGCAACATGGCTATTTTCCACACTTTTTCCATATTTTTTTCTTTTTTGGCACCATCTGTCTGTGCATCAGACAGGTATTTCTCTCATGAATTTAGGGATTCTAGTCAGCATGGAACAGATTCAATAGCAGAAGACTTTCCAGATTTTCAACTTTTAAATACTTTCTCAGAATATGCCTCCTGAAGAAAAGTAGTTCCTTTTTTTTTTTGAAGCATATGCTGGATGTTACAATTGTGAATTTTTAGTATAAGTTGAAAAGAAGGGATAAGAAAAGCTGAGCAAACTAACTTTTATCATGTAGAATTTCCCCATAAGTAAATAAAATTGATATCTTGTGTCTTAATGCTATGACACTATATCAATCTGCTAGGGCTGCCATAATAAAGTGCCACAGACTGGGTGGCTTAACAACAGATATTTATTTTCTCGTGATTCTGGAGGCTAGAAGCCCAAGATCAAGGTGTCAGCAGGGTTGGGTTCTTCTGAGGCCTCTCTCCTGAGCATGTAGATGGTAATCTTGCTGTGTCTTTACATCATCATCTCTGTGACTGCGTCCTAATCTTGTCTTTTTATAGGGACATTAGTCATATTGGATTAGGGCCTATGCTAATGATGTCATTTTAACCTCTTTAAAAACCCTATCTCCAAATATAGTCACATTCTGAGGTACTGGGGACTAAACTGGAACATATGAATTCTGTGGGGACACAATTCAGCCCTTGATAGATATTTAGCACTATTTAGGAAATACTCCCAGATTCTGATGAACAAGAAGGCTTAAGTGTTAATATTTGATATGTTACAGTGTTTTAAAATGGTTCAACAGGGGACTTTTTGCTTCCAGGAAGGTGAAGTAAACAATAAAATTTTTCCTATTCTTCCCATTAAATGCAGCAAAAAAGCAAGGACATCATATATAAAACAAGTAAGAAAACTCTGAAAGGTGGAGAAAAGAAGGCAGAGCAGCTAGGAACCTCAAGACTCAAGAATGATATGAAGATAAGTTCTGCGAGTTTTCTTTTCTTGCCTTATATATCTCAGACTAGATATGGAGAAGCTGGCAATCCAGAAGCCAATGGTCTCATACAAAGAAATCCCCAAGAAAACCCTGTGGTTACATGAATCTACATTTGTGATACAGTGCTATCGAGCTGTACATACGCATTGTACCAATGCCAAATTCTTGGTTTCAATGTTTTACTATGTTTATGTGAGATGTAACCACAGCGGGTAACTGGTTGTTAGGGACATTGGCCCTCTATACTATCTTTGCAACTACTTGTAAATCTATAATTATTTCAAAATAAAAAGTTGAAAAACATGGCTTAACCAGATCAGGTCAAACGTTGATGATAAACCGAAATCACTTCGTGGTTTGTCTTGTTGCCTTGCTGTTTCAAACAGTCTGTCTTCGGCAGACGTTGGAAGCGGGAGTATGCTGGTAGCCAGGGAGAAGTGAAGGTAGGTCTGTCTTCAGTCAGGATCCGCAAAGTCTGGAGTTAGAGTTTAACCCAGACCCAAACGTCAAAAGGAAATATTGTTGAAAGACTTAATTTTAAATCATTGGTAGGAGTAAATTTTTTATCCCCATGCTCTGAATTATTAAACAATCAAAAACAAGAGTCCTCTCCTTCCCCATTTAGTCCTGTTTTCTACCGATGGCTTACTGGCCAATTTGTGTTCACTAATTAAAGCTGGTGGGAACTCTTTAGTATTTATAAGGGTAAAAGAGAGTTTAAAGATTTTCCTGACCATTCCTTATTTCTTTCTAATTCCTTATGTTTTAAAGCTTGGGATTCATTCAGCTCTCACTCTTGGCTAAAGTTTGATGGTGACTCTGGCATTTAATATCCTTGCCTAGGTGTCCAGGGAGAGCATTCTCATTGAAAATACAGAAATGGTGTGCACCCTGTCTCTGCCACTTACTTATGTATGATTTTTGAGCCAATTAATTTCTCTGAGACCCAGTTTCTTCAGCTGTAATGGGCTTATTAATCTTGGCTTTGTAGAGCTATACTACGGTCAGTCCTCAAGTACGATGACTAAACACTTAGACTAATGCCTGGATTAAATAAGGGTTAGTCAGTCACCCTTCCCTATCCCCACCTTTGCTTTATAAGACACCTTTGTAGAGGAGTGAGAGCTTGCTACTACATTTGCCAAATTTACCTTTGACAACAGTTTGGTCACTTTTGTCCTAGGAGTGCAACTACCATTTTCCTCATCCCTTTCAAGAGTTCCACACTCTTTACATATGATTAGAAAATAAAGGGAATACTGGCAGGAAGAATGGAAGCTACTTTAAAAGGAAGAAACCTGCCGTGGACTTTACCTGCTTTTTCATTCATTTTCCCATGACATGGGAAAAATATTTCTGAACCTAGCAAAGTGCATACCTCTCATAATATACTACACAATTTTTCTACTTAAAAGTGTATTGCATGCAACATAAGCCCATTCAGATTTGTTTAAAAAGTTGTGTCTGTGGAGATCTTTGTAGAGATGCACATGGAAGGACAGAGAAACCAGAAAGTTCTAGCAACAGCCCACCTCGACCTTCTTTCTACACATCAGTTCCATTCTCTTACCTATGCTGCTGGCTTCCTCACCCTCTAATATATAAATTTTCTGCTTCCTCATAACTTTGTCTTCCCTTGGCATGGACTTAGGCTCCAGAACAAACAGCAATGAGGCAATGTCTAAGAAGTGCTATCTGCAAATAAATTACTATGGGCACTCATAGAAAGGAATGTTCATTTCCATTAGGAGAAGTCTTCATGGAGAAGGTGGCAATTTTAGCTGAATCTTGAAAAATGATCTTGCAGAGAACATTTCAGGCAGAAGAAGTAAGGGTATGGAGACAAAAAAGAACAGGATGTGTTCTGACATTGGCATTGAGCCCAAGGTTGGCTATAATAGAGGGCATCTATAATGCCATAAAAATGGCTAAAGTCACCAAAGGAAATATGCTATTCAGGAGACTAAATGGAAGTTGACATAGGCTAGGGAATGCCTGCTCCTAGGAAACTGGTGAGACAAGAGGATCCAGTGAAGAAGCTAGAAAATTATGTTCAGAGGAAACTAATCCATTTTCTTAAAGGAAGGGCTGATGAAATGAGTCACATGCCGTGGAGAAGTTGAAGAAGTTCAAGTGGAAAGATGGCATTTTCGGACTGTTTTGAAGTTACCAGTGATCTCTGAGAAGGAAGCCACATTGCATGAATTGTGTGGTAGAGAGAGGGAGCTATTTTTGTGACATTTGTAATGAAAGAAAGGCATGATAGAACGGTAATTTGAGGCAAGAACAGAATGAAGGAAACTTCTATAATAACAGTAAAGCTTTCTGCCTGCAACTGGAGCCAATTTTCGCTTGTTCCACTGCTAGATGGGGCAGAACGAAAGTCAACATCGCTCTTCCTAAAGACGGTTTTAGAAAAGTTAACAGGCACATGACCCTCCAGTCCTTTCCCCATTACCGATGTTTTAGTAGGAATGAATCTGAGAGCTGCGGTTGGGAAAATGGCACTGTCAGCTGAGGGTATGGGCGACATGTTTAGTCTGAAATAAAATGTTTCTTGTGCAGGATAAATTCAGGGCAGTTCAGACTGACATACATAAAAAGCACTTATTCTGTTGTCCCTTGGGCTCAAGCTCCAAGGATAGATGATAATGGTGTCTTATTATCTTTTATTAACATCAGTTCTAAGTCTTATTCCTTCTTACAAGTTTAATTGCCTATAGGTAAAAAGTGAAGTTATCAGGAGGAAACAGATGATCTAAGCAGATGCCTGTCATGCTCCCAGGTCTTTGCACTATTAGTATTAGTAGTAGTAATAATGATTTATTAACTATCTACTATCTTCCCAGGCTATTTATTATATCTAATCCTTACAATAACAGCAGGATAGATATTGTTACACCCATTTCACTTTAAGGAAATAGAAGCTCAGAGAATTCAATTAAATTGCTTCAGCTCACACTGCCAGTAAGTTGTAGAGAACAGAATTTCCTATTCTCATTGTCTATATTGATTGTATTTTTAAAATAAAAAATTGGGACCCATCGTGTGACAATAGCATGTAATATTTGAGATTGGTTTTCAGTTTCATGAAATGTTCAATATCATGAAAAATCTGTTATGTATAGCATTACTATTTCCTTTATATTACAAAGCATATCTTTTACAGAAATCATAATTAATAATACTCATTTTGTTCATAATTCTTCTTTTTTATTTTGTTATATTGAGAAATTGAAGAATCCCAGATGATTCCAAAATATATAATTAATGGCAGTTCTCCTAGTGGTGTGGTTTCTTTTCTGGTTAATTTTTAAGACCTTCTGGGAAGTTCTTTATTCATGTTTGATAGCAAATAACTAAGAGGAAACTAAACTTATCTGTCATTCATCAACTGCTTATGTGTAACTGAATTATTAATGAATGGTGCTTGTTTTTATAGTCTTATGTAGACGATTGCAATCATACAATTATGTGTTCCAAATCTAGAAAATTTTCCTTAAATTAAAAAAAAGAGAATGTTTTCAATCAACCAATTGCATCAAGGAGCTGTGAGGTGGGATCTGTTACACAAAGTTGAATGAACTAATCTGTGATAATTTGGAGAATTGTTCAGCAAGTATTCAATCCCTTGCCCCTCACACTATACGTGGGATCCACTTCACTCACCTAATGATATTGGCCTTGGTCTTGTAACTTGCTTTGGCAAATGGATTATTGGTAGTCATGATGTAAAAAGAAACCTGAAACATGCTTGGTTCTTAATTTGGCATTCCAGTGACATGCCATGAGGACAGCATGCCTCAGGTAGAACAAATATATGCAGAAGAATCCAAGCCTGAAGCAGAACCACTCAGCTGAACCTAGTTTAAGTCAGCTGAAGTGTACTTAATTGGAAGATCCTTTAGCTTGAGAATAAATGTTTGTATCTTTGGTTTGAGTGTTATTGCAGCAATAACTAATACATGGACAGAGTGTTTTTCTTGAAGAACATTGGAAAATGTGTCCAAAGCTATAAACAGAAATAAGCAGAAGATTGGAAAAAATGTATATATAAGGTCATTATTATTCACATGGATTTTTATGTCTGGCCCAGGATATGAACTCTGACCTGTTTGCCCACACATTGCTCCCCTGGAGGAATTAGATATTGATCTAATTTGCAAGTAAATTCTGGTAGCAAGAGAGGGTTAGGTTAGGATAAAATTGTATGAAATCATGTGGTTGATGAGAGTAACCTGTATACCAGGGCTGCCAGCATCATAGTCCAAGTTCTACTTCTGCCCAGTCCTGCTTCTTTTATTCTTCCATGGGTGTTCTTGAGATCACTGCCTGTAATCCCCATCTCAAGTTTATTTCCCAGGGAATCCAACTTAAGGCAGCAAACAGTATGTGGAGTTTTATCTTATATATATGTAAAAAATAGGTAGCAACTATTAATAGATATATGTTTTCTACATACACACACGTGCATACTTGGAAATGCCTCAAAAACTTCTGCAATGATACAATAAGAAGTTGTAGGGGACTGTCAATGAGAGGATTTATTGTTTTCTTGATACCTTTTGAAATTTTCTAATTTACATTACTTGTCCAATAAAAAACCTTAAAAAGATTTTTAAAAGACAAAGGCAAATATAAAAATCTGTAGGCTGTACTAGGGGAGAGAGCTGAACCAAAACTTCTGACTATAAACCAACTTGTTTTGCCAAGGACCTGGTGTTCAGTTGTAGAAAATCCCATCATATTTCAGCAGTAAATTTACCTAAAGATATTACCCTAAAGATACACACAATCTAAGCTGTGAAAGAAACAAGTTTTCTTTTCCCAAGTAATATTAGTTTTATTTTAATAATACAGGATCAATATAAAGAAGTTAACCAAAGCAAAGAAGTAAAAAAAAAAAAAAAACTAAAAAAAAAATTGCTCTCAATCTCACTATATAGAAATAGCTTTATTTTCGAAATCTTTCTGTACATATATAGATATATAAATGGAAGCATAGATCAATAAATTGGTGGAAGTAATTTCTAATGAGATTATATTCTAAATAAAGATTATTAAATTTAAATGTATTTGAATTTAAAAGAAATAAAATTGAAGAGTTTATGCTCTAAAAGATTTCTCTAGGCTTAAGAGATAATAAGAACACATTAAGAAGTTGGAGTCATTCTTAAAAATTGCTTTTTACATTTTAAACAGCATTGATCGAAGTCCCTGCTGTGGGAAATGAGGGCATTACTAACAAAAGCTAACACTTATTGAGTGATTACAATGTTGCCAAGCACTATTCTAAATGTTTTAAGTATATTAAATTATGTAATCCTTAAAACAACCCCACGAGGTAAGTAATCATTCTATTTTTTTAAATGAGAAAACTAAAGGACAGAAAGTTTATTTGATCCCCTAGGGCCATATCACTAAGGAAGCCACAAAACTGGAATTCAGACTTGGGCAATCCCCTCACCCCCCTTCACTTCTTTCCCCTACCCCCACCTCCACCTTGGCTGCCTCCTTGCTCATTAGTGCCTACACTCCCCCTGGGGATTTGAACATTTTTTTTGTGCTCTCAAGTTGTGTATTACTTACATTGTTTTATGTGCCATTGTTGTTTAACCACTAGTTTAGCATTTATCTCATATTTAGGTGCATTTCATACCCTTCCTCAGCCTTTTAATGTAGATTTTCCATTTCAGAGTTCAGTATTTTTTTTTTTCTTTTTTCCTCCCATCCCAATAAGAACCCAGGAATCCTGTATTCCTGGAGTTCTCTCAGATTTGAGAAGGTTTGCTTAATGTTCTGACATCTTGGTTGAATATAATCTCCTTGGGCCATGTGCTTTTTCCCTTTAGAAATTTTCTTCAATATTTCTCCACTGTGTTTTATACTGAATCGTGCTGTGAGGAAGTAAAGACAGCCTAAATTTTTTCTCCTTTACAGGGAATTTCCTTTTTCTGCCTGATGCCTGAATAATACCTCTTTTTCTTCCCTTCCTTACCCTTCCCTTCTCTCCTTTCCTCTCTCTGGGGCTCATCTTCTATTTGTTTTCTTTTTTTTTTCTTTGAGAAAGGGTCTCCCTTTGCTGCCCAAGCTAGATTGCAGTGCACAATCACAGCTACTGCAACTCAAACTCTTGGGCTCAAGTGATTCTCCCGCCTCAGCCTCCCCAGTAGCTGGGACTATAGGCATGAGCCATCAAGCCCAGCCTGTTTGTTTTCTTCACTTTAAAAATATTATTTTTAATAAGGTATGTCTTTATTAGTGTTGATTATTCTATATGAAATTTTCTTCAGGTTTGTATGGATGTTCAGTGTGCTGGAATCATTCTTTCTTTATTTGAGGTTTATTTTTTGGTAGTAGTTCTTCAGGAGATTTTACTGTTCCATGAGTTAAGTTCACTAGTGTCCGGGTACCTTCTGCTGAGTTGTGGGTATCTGTGCTCCATATTGTTTATTGATTCAATTGTTTCAATTCTGACTTCCCTCTTCCATATTTTTACCTGGTGATTGATTCTACTGGTGATTATCTCAGACCATTTTTCTGTCTCAGTGATTCAATTTTCATCTCTGTCCGTTATGTTTCTTATTTATTTGTTACATCTGTAATGATGCTGTTTTGGCCCTCTCATAATCTCCCATTTCTTCTTCTTCTGTTCTTTTTTTATCATGCTGTTTTTAGCTTTTGTTTTATTTATTAACATAGTCGATTATTTTCTTATTTCTTTTGACCTTATTCTTACGTGGCTGGTGTTATCCAGATTTTTTCTTTGCTCTAATATATTTACTTCTTGATTCTCTTCACTATGCCCAAGAGGAGCTGACTTTCTTTTCTGTGACGCAATTTGAAGACGTTTTCTATAGCATAAGGACAAAGTGTGGTAGGAGAAAGGGATTGCTCAGAGGAAATGGTGTCTAGCATTTGTAGCAACGCCTAGGCTCTACTGTCATATCTCAAGGTTTCTTAATGTTCTGTACTGGGACTATCTATTAGGGCAGGCAGTCTGCTCTAACAAGCATTTCTCAAACCTTGGAGATTTAACACAACAGAGTTTATTACAGTTCACTTATGTCTTAGTTCAATGAGGATACTGTGGGGGAAGGGAGCCAGAATCATTCAGGGACTAAATTCCTTCGATCTTGTGAGGCCACCATCTTCTCCATGTGGCCTCCAGTGCCACTGTGGAAAGGGAAGAGAAAGTAGAAGCTCTCATCTGGGTCTCGGGTGACTTTATGCCACATTCCATTGCCTAAAACTTAGTTTCATGGCCCCAGTATAGTTGCAAAGTAGCTTGGAGATGCAGAGAAGATGTATGCTCAAGAGGAAGATTGGATGGGTTTGGTAAACACATAGCATTGTTTCTGCCACAGGTTCCCTCACTGCTTTGGTGCTCACAACATAATTGTAGAGAATGGGTGCTCTCGCAATCTGCAGATCGGTTCTCTAATTCAGTGTGTCTCACTGAGAGTGAGTCCATCTCATGGTTAGGTTCCCCTACTGAATCAGTTTCTTCCATCACTCACTTCTATGACAAAAAATAACAGGACTCACTTAGTTTTACTCCAAAATCTAAGTATTGGAGTATTAGAGTGAATTCTCAGGCATTTGTTTGACTCAATAGTATAGAGACAGATGAGTCCTAACACTTAAGTGCTATGACAGCTCTGAGCCTCACAGGGTCCTAAAGACCTAACTGCGAGTTCCTCTGTCCTTGCCAGATACTCTCCCTACCTGGCCAGTTCCCATCTCAGCTGGACAAGCTGGACCCCACTCAGTCCTCAACCTAGTGGGTTTTACCTTCGTATCAGCCCACAAAATTACTCGAAGAAGTCATCACATCCTCCAGTGGGAACCAGACGGTAGCTCATCCACTTGTTACTAAAAAGTCTGACTCCCACAGCCCTTGCAGGTTCAGTATGGAGTATGCAACCCCTGTGTGGCCCTGCATCACAGACAGTGTCCTCTTCCCCTGGCGTGTGAGAATATGTAACTAACACATTGCTGTCAATCTCACCTCATGAGTGTCATGACACCTATTGGATGTCATGTTTTTGGCCATCTTGTACTATTTAAGGTTAAAGATTCTTCTTTCACCAACAGGGAGAGTGGAAGGTGATCAGAAGAGAAGAGTTAGAAAGCTTGCCACACTGCATTGCCCAACTTGGCCCCAGAATTTTGTAGTTTTTCCTTCTCTCTACTTTTGTTAAGAATATGATATTAGGTGGCACCTGTTTCATTGTTTGGTGTAGGAGTTTTTTTCGGTTGTTGTTCCATTACTTAAATGTGTGGAGAAAGAGTTTTGAGATAATTCGATTTTGTTTCAAAATTCTTTAATGACGATCACCTTGCAGAAACATGTAGAAGGACATTGTACAAGGGTGTTCAGTAGCATCAATGTCATGATTGGACATGAACGATAAATAAGACAAGAAACTTTTAAAAGGATGAGACTATTTGTATAGTGGCATTCAAAAAGAACAAAAAGAACTCATAGATTTTAAAAAATGAACTCAGTGAAGGTATTAAAATATTTAAACCATATGATGTAATTTTATTTTCATCATGCTGAAAAATACTATTTTATGAGAGGCTAATATGTTGGTGCCATCAAAGACAAACTGGAGCTACTGAGTTTCAGAGCAAATGCGTTCCCAGGGTCACATTGCATTGTAGGGACTAACTCTACTTCTAAAGATAAAAAAAAATTGCTTTAGAATATCTTATTTCCCCTGCTAAAACAGTCTGTAGGTCCTATCTTCATATCTATCCAATAATATATAATAATTTTCGGCCGGGTGCGGTGGCTCACACCTGTAATCCTAGCTCTCTGGGAGGCCGAGGTGGGCGGATCGTTTGAGCTCAGGAGTTCGAGACCAGCCTGAGAAAGAGCAAGAGCAAGACCCCATCTCTACTATAAACAGAAAGAAATTAATTGGCCAACTAATATATATAGAAAAAAATTAGCCGGGCATGGTGGCGCATGCCTGTAGTCCCAGTTGCTTGGGAGGCTGAGGCAGCAGGATTGCTTGAGCCCAGGAGTTTGAGGTTGCTGTGAGCCAGGCTGACGCCACGGCACTCACTCTAGCCTGGGCAACAAAGTGAGACTCTGTCTCAAAAAATAAAAAATAAATAAATAAATAAATAAAATAATTTTCATTATGAGTACATTTTATCTCTACATACCTCCCTCAAGTTGGCATTTATAAGCACTGTTATCTTTTCACCTGCAGTAAAAAATAATATACTAGTCTGTATGTTTGATCTGAATTTGACCAGTTCATAAAGAGCTATACACATCTGCGCTGCCTGAATCAGCTGCCCCACCCCCCACCCTGCATGGCTACTTTTACAGCTGACTCGTTTTTTAAAAGAGGACTCTGATATTGTTCTTCTCCCTCTCCTTCCCCTCCTTTTCTGTTCTTCTGCTTTGCTTTTCCTCTCTCTCCTCCCTTCTCTGTCTCGCTTCCTCTGTTTTCAGCAGTTTGCTTTGTGTTTTCCCCCATGATTATAACTATACCAAGTGGTCAGTAAACCTTAGAAAACATTCATATATTCATTCATCCAATGAATGTTTTTGGATTACCTACTATGTCCGAAATCAAGGCAGGGACACAGTTTACAGAGTTTAAAATAACAGAATCAACCTTAAAAATGTTCAAAGTATAGTAGGGGAGATGAAAGAATATCAAAAGTACAATGAGTGCAATAATGGATATATTCAAGTATTTTATGGAGTACAGAAGAGGGAGCATCTATTACACTAAACTTCAGTGAAAATTAGAATTTAATATCTTTCCCTAGTTATTCACAGGAGGGCTACATTCATTTTGAAGCAATGAAACAGTTCCATCTCTAGAGAGTCTTCACAAATATATCTTCTGTATTATGTGATTCTTGTTACATGGCTTAATAGAGATATCTCTTAAATAACTTTCTTTTTTTAGCACCTTTTTGACCAGTGTAGTATTTATTTTAATGTAGCTGAACTCTTGCAAGCCAAGAAGGCCAGATGCCTTTATTATTCCCAGTACATGATGATAGGAGTTCTATTTCTCCTTATGAGTGATATTAATAAATGTTCACTGTCTATTCATTTAGATCATTGAATTAAGTAATCATTTCAATAAACTAATTCTCTTTTGCAGATTTAGATTTCCTTATTACTCAAAAGGAAACTGAAATGGAAATACCAGGAACCTAAACAACTAGATCTTCTAAGGAAAGAATGTCTTTAAATAACTTCTCTCCTTAAAACGAAGATGCTACTATAATGATCTGATAGATACTCATAACATCCACATATAGAACTCTGCCTACTCAGTCAATTGTGAGACCACTCAACAATAACATTGTTTAAGTTTTAATTTTCCAATGTTATTTGCATCTTACCTTATGGGCCCTACTCAATAAGAACTCTCAAGTTTGATATGTTAAGACGATTCCTCACTGGAGAGAGGGCAGATAGTTCCTGCAGTAATTGGTCAAAGACCATTATAGCCAGTCATGCATATAGGTTTAAAAAACATTAATGGATCATTCATGAACTAGTATTGTGCATTTCTTCTTAATCAGACGGTGGAGTAGGCAACTTAAGTGGTGCTCTGAGAACTCCCACACCAAAATGTCAATCCACCACCTACGATTGCCATTTTAATCTTCTTAACCTTGTTCTTTTGGGTTGGCAAAACTATCAAATATTTGGTATTCACTGTCTCAAAGGATAAGAATTTTAACAGAAAGATGGGTAGCAACATTCCTATTATAGAGAATTTTTGGTCAAAAATATTTTGGCTTAAAGAAACTATTTAGGAAAAGATGCTGCAATTAATAAGCTTATGCCAAATACCTAAGATGATGATGATGAAAATGGTAACTTACATGTATGAAGCAATTACAGAATGCTAGGCATGTTGCTAAGCATTTAACATGGATTGTCATCCTCATATCAGCAAAAACTTGGATACTTTTATTATTTGTGTTTTATGGTTAAAGAAAGTGAGACTTATAGAAGTTGAATAAAGAGCCATGGGCTTACAACTAACAGGTTTTGGGGCTGAGAATCCAATCTTGGATTTCTGACTATTCTGTCAAAGCTGTTAACCAATGTTCTGTGAGTGTCCTGGGTTACAGGAAAGGACACCTAGAATAAGGGCTAACTGGGCTGTCTTACAACTCTCTTCCCATTTCAACTCTCTTCAAAATGACTTCTCTCAAATGCTACTTCAATTGCTAATTTATTCATCCAGGAGCCATTTATTGGCCACCAATTATGATCCTGGGAATGTGCTTGATACTGTGAATGTAAAAATGATTGTAAGGTAGTCCACTCCCTCAAGCAGCTCACAGCTCAATGGGACATTTAGCAAACAAACAGAGAATTATAGATGCAGCATGGTGAGGACCATGTAGGGACAAGCAAGGAATGCTGGGCACCCCATGGCTGCCACTGGGGGGCCTCTTATGACTGACAAGGTTTGCCTTCCTTTACAAGCTCTAAGGGGTACGGTCTTTTCTCTCTCTCTTTTCTTTGCTATTCTTTGTCCCATTCTTCCATCAAATAATTAATGTAATTAGATAAAAAATAATGAGAACTCTTCAATGGTGAAGAACTCGAGTTCTGGCTGGGCACAGGGGCTCCACGCCTGCAATCCTAGCACTTTGGGAGGCCGAAGCAGGAGGATCTCTTGAAGTCTGGAATTTGAGACCAGCCTGAACAAGAGCAAGACCCTGTCCCTACAAAAAATAAAAAAAAATTAGCCAGGTGTGGTAGTTTATCTCTCTCCCTCCACGCCGACCCCCATACATCTCTTAAATCATACCACTAAACTGCTACATTCTGACAATAACACAGCCGATGATGTTTTGTGTGTTTATAACATGAACTTTACCTAGTTTGAGATTTTGATGACTTGTGTTGCTTTGAAGAAAATCTCCCAGGAGTGTGAGGTTGTAGTTAGCTATGATTAATGCCACTGCACTCTATCCTGGGCAACAGAGTGAGACCCTGTCTCAAAACAAAAGAAAACAAAACAAACAAAACTCAAGCTTACCTTTTCTACTCATTAGCTGTGTGGCCTTAAACTAGTTGCTTACCCTCTCAGAACCTTATGGTTTCTCATTTGTACTTCTTAGGTTTGCTGGATATTTGTGAATAATAAATGAGATAATGTCATTACACTCTAACCACCTTCCCCTGCTTTACGTTTTAGCATAGCCTTTACCACCCACTGACATATTGTTAATCATTTCGTTTGGCTTCCCCTACTAATATGGACACTCCATGAAAGCAGGGATATTATCTGCTTTCTTCATTGCTCTAACCCATGGATCAAGAATAGTGCTTTGCACTTATTATTTGAATAAGTGAATGAATGTCAGTGTAGTACTCAGCAGAGTCTGGCTCATAATAAACATTCAATAAAAATGAGTTTTTATCATTATCATCATTATTTTTTTTAGAGATAGAGTCTCAGGGTCTTGCCATGAACCTTGGTCTCACGCAATCCTCTTGCTTCAGCCTCCCAAGTAGCTGGGGCTACAGGTGCCTTCCACTGTGCCCATCCTCTGATTATCACCTGACATACAGTTGCATTTTAAAACTGGCAAAGCTAGCCTTAATTACAGAAGAAAGTGGGTTGACATTTGTCTTGTGTGCCCTGTTTAGTTATCTTCTGCCCATTTCTGTTTCTCCATTATTCTCAGTCCTTTGACTAATTAATACCCTAAAAGGTGTTAAGTGGTAGATTTACCCTTAACACTAATATTTAAGAATTAAAAGAAAATGCTCGAACATGTAACTAATCAATAACAGAAGGATGAATCCTTAATTGTGCAGTTTGGAATTAGTGGTTGAAATACTGGCACCACCAGGGGAGTATTTTGGGAAAAGGGAAGTAACAAAACTCAGAAATGGCTGAGGGACTTGCTGGTCAACGGTGTTTACTCTCCCTCCACCCTGCCCCCATACATCTCTTAAACCATACCACTAACCTGCTACATTCTCACTGTAACATAGCCGATGACGTTCTGTGTGTTTATAACATGAACTTCATCTAGTCTGAGATTTTGATGACTTGTGTTGCCCTGAAGAAAATGTCCTTCACCACTTCCTGCTGGTGAGGGCAGCAAGTAGGCATAATCTTGACCCATACATGGGGTCTGATGACTCAGGAGTGTGTCTTCCATTTAACCAAAATCCTGACAAAGACACTCTGTTAAATCATCTCCTTTTATTTAGTTTTATTTTACAACTTCAGAGGTGGCTCAGTTGTTTTAAGTCATTAATCCAAATACTGTTTTCTCTATCACCAGAGAAATATGCAGGGACATTTTATGAGCTTTCATATCTAAACTATTAATCTAGCATGATTTTGATCCCACTGATCACATCTTCATTTTACCTACCTATGATATTTTCTTTATAGAATATCTGTTCCATTTACTTTTAGTATTCTTTAAAAATTACATTTCATTTTGCTGCTAAAAGTCATTGATTTATTATTACTATCAAATTCTTCTTTCCCTGATGTAGCCAATGAATAGCTCCCAGAACAGAAAGCTATTTAAAAAAAATTTAACTTTTTGAGGATGATCTAAATTCCAAATAAAGATTAAATCTGTGGTAAATCAATAATGATAAAATACCATAATATTTTTATTTCTGAAATGAGATACTATATAAATATGCCTAAATTCATACCTAGTCTATTATAGGTTCATACTGTTTCAAACAATTGATGTCTCTACAGTGATTTGTGTGTTTGTTTCATTAAAAACAAAAGAGCTATTAGTATTTATCTTACAAATTCTTTCTTCCTGTACTTTCTCTATTGAATTTGTAAGTTATGCTCTATTAAAAGGAAATAATTGCACTAAACAAGGTATTTCTGTTCAGTTTTCCTGAATATTTCTACTGATACTGATTTGAAGATAAGAGTTTACACCATTTGCCCAATCAACATTTTGTGATTGGGTAGAAGCTGATATATTGGGATATTCATCTCTATTTTTTTCCCATGTACATTTACAAAAACTCTCAAAGGAACAATGTTTTGTGTATTATGTGTGTATGTATTCAATTAAAAATAAGACATGTCAATTTTTTGCTTAACTACTATAACCATATGGCAATATTTGATTCTTGTGACTTAAAGTTTCTTTATTATTTCCATTTTTGCATAGTCTCACAGCTTCAAATTCACAATATCTGGCAGCCATTTAAATTATAAAGGAGAATAATCATAAAGCAGGATTATCATTTCTTTAATTCTAGGCATCAAGCTTCTCTTAACTGCTTTGGAAGTCACATCACACTATTGAGTCACATATAACATTGTTTTACAACTAAAACGTGTTAGTCTTTTACGTAAAATTGTGACTGTTAAGCCATACTTTCTCTTCTTGGTAGTTAATGACAATAATACTTAAATGAAACTGGGAGGATATTAGCTGAACATAGATAAATAAAGTAGAAAAATATTTATTATTACAAATATTTTTTCTTTCTCTTTCATACTTTGTAAATTTTACAGCTATTATACTAATAATGGCCTTTTTCAGTGATGTGCTGGTGCGGGCTTGTGCTGGTTCATAAGAGCTGATGATTGTGTGTGCCTTCCCAACTCCAAGTCTAGTGACACTGAGTCACTAGACACATTGGCTTGAAATTGGCCACAGTGGGAGTATTTACACCATGGAAAGTAGCAAATGCAACAAACCAGGGCTCTTGCTTTTTTTAAACCTAAAGAGCTGGTTGTTAAACATTTACCAGCATACTACCATTACCATTGTATCAATGTTAATTTTCTGATTTTGATAATATCAAAGTTATATAAGGGAATATATTGTTTTTCGTAAATACATCCTGAAATATTTAAGGACAAAGAAGTTTTATGTCTGCAACTTACTCTCAAGAGTTTGGGAGGTTATTTTTTGTGGACTTGGCCCACTAAACCTATTTGCTTATTTCATCAGTAAAATGGGTATAATGTTAATAATAATACCTATGTAAAGGAAAACTATTTCTCTACTCACTTTTGATAGCAAATGAGTTTTCCACACCAAGTGTGAACCTCCAATTCTCTGCAGACACTGGATGTCTACAATTTAATTCAATTTTAATACTGATCATCCAGAGTTAGCACAGACCGCACAGGTGAAGGGCTCAGTCCCACAAAACTGCTCCCCCCTTCAGATGCCAGTTGCAAGTACTGGGTCCCCAAGTTACTCACACTTCTGTATGACTTGGCTACAAATCCACGGTTCTCACAACCCCTTCCTCAGCTTTGATAATTCACTATAATCGCCCACTGAACTCAGGGAAACACTTCACTTCCTATTATCAATTTATTATTAATGCATAGGATATTGTAAAGGATACAAATGAACAGCTAGATGAAGAGGTACATAGGGTGAGGTCTGGAAAGTCCTGAGCCCCAGAGCTTCTGTCCTGTGGAGGTGGGGTATGCCACCTTCTTAGCATGTGGATATGTTTATGAACAAGGAAGCTCTTTAAACCCCTTTGTTCAGGGTTTTTACGGAGGTTCCACCACATAGGCATGATTGATTAAATTATTGGCCATTGGTGATTAACTCAATCCCCAACCCCTGTCCCCCTCCCTGGAGGTTTGGGAGTGCATCTGCAAGTTTCAACTCTCTCATCACACGGTTGGTTCCTCTGGCAACAAACCCCCATCCCCCAAGAGTCACCTTGTTAGCATAAACTCAGGTGTGGTATAAAGGGCTCACCATGAGTAACACAAGATGCTCCACTCACACCTAACACTCAGGAAATTTCAAGGGTTTTGGAAGTTCTTGCATCAGGAACCAGGGACTTAAACCAAATAACATTACAAAAGATACTCCTATCACCCTATCATTCAAGAAATTACAAGGGTTTTAGAAGCTTTGTGCCAAGAACTGAGGCAGAGATTATATATATATATATATATATATATATATATATATATATATTTCTTACTATGTCACACTATATCATGCAGTTGTGATGATTGAATGAGTTAAGGCATAAAGCACTTTTGTCAGTGCCTGGCCCTTAGTGAGCATTAGCTATTACTACTCTTATTGGCTTTGAGTTCTGAAATGGAGTATTAAAGCTTCCAAGAGCCAGGTGCTTGGAGATAAAAGTGCTCTTGGAATTCCAAAATCTTGTCTTTGATAACCAGGAACCAAATTTTGTGAGCTTAAAGCAAAGAGTATATACTATAATCTTTATGGAATGTGAGGCTGTAAGATAAAGATAAAAGTGCAGTTTTAAGTCACGAGGTAAGGAAATGAAAAAATAAAAACCAAAATGGAAATGCAACCACCAAAAATATGCATCCTTGGTTTGAGGAAGACATTTGGGGAGGATTGGGAAAGAAGAGCCAGAGAGCTTAGATACAATGTGAGGTTTTGCTCCTTGTCCGCCCACTCTTCCCTTTCTGGAGTGAAATCTGTGAATATCAATAATGTACATTATGAGTCTCAGTGATGATTATGATGATGATGATATTTACTGAGCAGTAACTATATGCAGACTGTTTGAACTGTTTTACATGTATGATCTCATACAATTCTCCCCCAAAATTTTGTAGTAGGAATTATTATTTTCATTTATACATGAGGACTTTGAGGCAGAAACATCAAGTAAATTGCCCAGAGTTACCCAGTTAATAAGCATTGACCAGCATTAGGAGCCAGACAGTAAACTCCAGAACCCATACCATCTCCACTGGGTTTTGAGATCATAAAGAAGGATGACCTGTGCCTGGCATTCCGCGTGGAATTTTGGGAGGAGACAAACCTGGTAGAACATTCAAGTGAGGATGGCCTCCAGCATGCCCCCAGTATTGCCCACCTCCTGGTATTGACCTTTCCCTCTCAGGTTGCATGGGAGTAACTAATAGCACATCGCCAAAGTGATGGTATATGACCTCTAAGACGAGCCCATAAAAGACAATATGGAGTCTGCCTTATTCTCTCAGATCAGTTGTTCTGGGGGAAGCTAGTTATCATGTCCTGGGGACCCTCCAGAAACTCTGCAAAAAGGCCCACATGGTGAAGAACTGAGACCTCTGGCCAACAGACAGTGAGGGCTGCAACTTCCTTCCAACAGCGACAGGAGCGAGCTTAGACATGGATCCTCCAGCCCCAGCCAAAGTTTCAGATAACTGTAGCCCTGACTTCCATCTTGGTTGCAGTCTCCTGAGAGACCTGAGCTAGAACCACCCAGATAAATTGCTCTTTAATTCCTGACCAACTGAAACTGAAATAATACTTTTTTTTTAAAATTTTAAATCACTAAGTGTTAGGGTACTATATTATGCAGCAATAGATAACTAATATAGTGTAGCAGTAACAAAGAATAGTTTAAATAGCAAAGGGTGGTGTGGCCTTTTTGGGCAAAGAGAGCATGAGCTGGTCCATCCCTCCCTTTAAAATCTTTTTTGCTAAGAATGATCTGCCAGGGGAGCCCCAGGTCTAGGGTTCTGGAACCTTATAGCAGAGTCTGCAGTGTGGACCACCCATACCAAGCCTACAGACTTTGTGTTACATTAGATTGAGGACAGATTGGGAGGCAGTGGAACCAGAGGCCAATGCTCAGCATCAGGTGGCCCAAACTCACTCTAGTTGCCATCAAAATCTGTGAGAGTTCAGCACTTTGCCACACACCCTTCTTCTCCCACAGGCACAATACAAATCTCCCAAGAACTTATACAATTCTAGGAGCATTACTCCAGGAAGAGAAATAAAGGAGAAGGGAGAGATGTGATAGTTATAAGAGACTGAATTTTAAATTGTAAGTGACCTGGCCACAATTCAAGTGACCTTGAATTGATGAGAATGAATTTTCTACCACAGATGGACATTGGGGCTTGAGAGTAAAATTAATTTCAGTTATAGACAAATAAATATTGAAACTGTCTAAAAACTAGACAGTCTATAAAAATTGAAACTATAAAAACTGAAGTTGTCTAAAAAATTTCAGTTATAGACAAATAAATTATTTATGGACTTTTGTATACAATATTTGTAGTTACAAATCTTCATACCCATTATTTCACAGCTGATAGGGACCTCTTGATTCTAGAGCAAAAGGAAAGAAATAGATCCAATGGTATCATAAAACAGCAATGTTACTTTTCTTTATTTAGAGGATGTATGTAACTTTGAATTGTCTTTGGTATTGGGAAGTCTATGAAGTTAACCATTACTTTCTCATGCTCCTCAAGATGTGTCTTATATTTCTTCAAATACTTTCTTTCCAGTATTTCAGGTCTGTCCTTAGAGTTGTGACTTTGTTGGAAAAGTATAAGATTTGGGGCCAGATTTAATGTGGATTCTGCTATCAATATTAGACAAGAGCTTATTGGATGGTCTCTTTAATGGGGTTAATATGACTCACCTCCATGCACACATATTTATAGAGATTATTCTGTTATATCTGGACTTCATTTTAAAGGTGAACAGAGTTGGGTGTCCTGGGTGTGGTTTGGAGAACCGCATAGATCTTTAAGGGCTGGCTTGTAAACATGTAATCAGAAGAGCTGGTGCTGCCTGAGAATCCAGAGCAGGTTTTAAATAGCTCACAGAGAGCTAAGCTGGCCTTTCCATGTCCAAGTTATCAAAAATAGTTTCTCAGTTTGTGTGTGACCTTTCCTGGCCACAGACGCTGAACCCTGAAGCCCATTCTGCCTTTGCCTGTCTCTGGAGGCAGGAGCAAACTCATGACATTCTCAAATATAAACTATAAGTTAAAAATCTAAATAATCTCACACACAGTGCCTTCCTAGAGACCTGTGAGGCCCCTGAGTT
This sequence comes from Mirza zaza, assembly GCA_008750895.1. Taxonomy (NCBI): domain Eukaryota; kingdom Metazoa; phylum Chordata; class Mammalia; order Primates; family Cheirogaleidae; genus Mirza; species Mirza zaza. Next base: position 30,214 of record VSMD01049256.1, on the reverse strand, counting down.
TCCCCAATTTGATGAAATCACTCTTTCTACCAAATACCTTTAAGATAGGGAACGGGGTTTTGGTGGCCAGGTCCTGCCTTCTCTAGAATATTCAGCCAGAAACAGAAACAGCCATAAATAGAGAGTGGCTTGAGGATCTTTTCTAGACAATTTGAGTATCTTTGACATTGTCTATTAACTTGTTTTACCTGGCTGCTCTGATAATTTTGGGGAAGAAGCTTCGACATGATCCAATGGCTCTGCCCACTTCTTCTCATTGGCCTGGAAGATAGGTTCCAACATTTCTAAATCTATCTTATGAACTTTCCCCCTGAGAACAGTTCTAATAAACACCTATATGTAAAACCAATGGGAAGGAGAAAAATTATTTGCATGCTGAAATATTTTCTAGAATCCTGATCATGTGGAAATATTACGAAACACAAAATAAACTAAAAATTAGAGGATAAACATTCAAAGTACTTAGGAAGCCAAATTTTGGCACTATTCTCCACTTAAAAAAATCTGCTACTATGGTCCAGAAAATAATATATTTCAGTGTTCTTCTCCATAACAGGGTTTCTAAATTTCTGTCTAGCAGAACTTGTTATGTTTGTATAAAATACTAAGTCATGAACTTCTGACATCATTGCTAATCAGCAAAGAATTTGTTTAATTTTTTAGGTAAGTTAGTTGCAATTTAGCACTGTTTGTTTTTCTGATTCATGATTGTAAGTCAACATTTATTCAAAGATTGGAATGAACAGCATTTTATTTTCCATAGTCATAAAATAAATAACTATCTCAGGAAATTTTGCTGTACCCTTTTCCCACTACTTTAATGTAAGCAAGTCCCTAGGCTTATTGTTTTTCAACTTACTGATTCTTGAACCCTGTAGGAAAAAGTTTAAATGATGCATTGTAGGCACTCATAATTTATAAAGTTCTGCTTCTTCATAACTTTTCTTGCATGTGAACAAACTTATCACAGCTCATTTCAACTGTGTGGAACACTTTCACATTCATGACCATAAACATTTCTGTGTCTGTTTTTAAATTTTAATTTCTATAGAAAGGAATCTGCCAGCCCAACTCATCTCCTTGATCAAGTGACACAGAGCATTCACAAGTCATTGGACAATGTATGCCCTTGGGCCATGCACCTACTCCTGGTAGAGACAGGTGCTGAGGGTTAGTTATCAAGTTCTCATAGGACAAGTGTGCAATGCCAAGCACTTTGGGCATATTACTATTGGGTACAATAAAAGATAATAACCTAAAGGTCACGCTAGTTCCTTGAATATTTAGTTCTTTTGAAATAAATTCCTTACAATCTGTTATAGTGCTCTCAAACTTGATTTATTTCATAATAAGGATCTCAGGATAAACAACTGGAAACAGCTCTTGAAAACTTGCTGATGCTATTGGTTGGCTGACCAGCAGTTCTTCCTACCCCTCAAGCTGGAGAATTTCTGTGAATTTTCTTAATTTTCTGGTAAAAGAAACATGTGAGACATCATGACCACCCTCCTCTCTGCCTCTTGCCCTGGTTGCTGGTGCCGTGCCTGAGCCTCTAGCAGCCCTCTGTGACCATAAGGGACTTTTATTTATTTATTTATTTATTTATTTTTTTGAGACAGAGTCTCACTCTGTTGCCCAGGCTAGAGTGAGTGCCATAGTATCAGCCTAGCTCACAGCAACCTCAAACTCCTGGGCTCAAGCAATCCTGCTGCCTCAGCCTCCCAAGTAGCTGGGACTACAGGCATGGACTACCATGCCCGGCTAATTTTTTCTCTATATATTAGTTGGCCAATTAATTTCTTTCTATTTATAGTAGAGACGGGGTCTCGCTGTTGCTCAGGCTGGTTTCAAACTCCTGACCTTGAGCAATCCGCCAGCCTCGGCCTCCCAGAGTGCTAGGATTACAGGCGTGAGCCACCGCGCCCGGCCCCATAAGGGACTTTGACAAAGGTGAACCACTGATCTAAAGTCTTCCTGTCATACAAGAAAAAGAGATGACCCTAATTGTTTAAAAAAATCCCTCACATTTCCTATAACTTGGTTTGCATGAAGTCCTAACTGATACAATGAAATATGGTTACAACAAATATGGCTACACCAAAGTATACTTGTTACCAAATACTTAGAGAACTGATGATATTGAAGCCAAACTGTTGTCCCATTTTTCAATGCAACAAAAAAATTTAAAGACCAATTTCAAAATTAAGAAGTGTACTTATTATTTTGCTTTTTTCCCCTTTCCATTTTTCTATTTATAAGTCTGGTTATAAGGTACCACCTCATATGAACTGAACAAACTGTATCATTTTACAAGCAGAGGTTTTTATAAATTGGCAATTTCCCCTAAAACATTATTATATGCCAATGTAAAGCCTTCTGTTTTGGAAGAACTCCTGAGATTTACAATTTAATTAATATCAAAAGGATAAATTAGATCACCTTCCTTCCTTTCTTCTTTATCTCTCTTTATCTCAACTTTCTTTTCTGAACATTTTTCTTTAGTCTTCCAATTGCCTATTTTTTTGTCTTTCTCATAGTTGGTCTTTTTATCAGTACAATGTGATATATTTTTCACAAAGGATCTAGACATTTTTCTTAGTATTTATAACTAAGTACTAAGTTATCAGTAAAAGTGTGACAGGCACTTTTCCTTATGATTTTGTGAGATTCTTTTTCTTTGCAAGTATGTTATATAACCTGTTATGTAACAGAACTAGTAATGGAAAAGTTTTCCATATTTTCAATTTCAAATAATTTCCTCTCATTTTTTTCTGTAGAAATATAATACTTGTCTGAAGCACATGGCATTACATGACAACTGTGAATTTTTGATCCAAGTCAAAGTGTAAGATTACAAATGACAGTTAACATTTGATTATTTACCAATATTTTTCTATTCACATGTACAAAGATACTACATATTAATGTTATACCTATCAGCTAAAGAACATATGTTTGACAAATAACACAGGGCTAAACAACACTAGTTGGTATATTATAAATGTTTTGAACTGAACAGGATGAGAAATAAAATGCTTAATGTTGACTGAAACATATTAAAATCAAGCTTATATCATTTCATTACACAAAAGAGCCACTGTGATGACATATAAATGACAGAACAAAGCAGAACATCATGCCTCTAGTTTTTTACTAAAGTCAAGGAAGTGTAAAAGAATGGATTGAAACAATGTTTCACTGCCTTTGTTAGTCTGAAAATCAAAATAGACATTATTTAACCAGATTCCAAAGTTCAGGGGCAAGGCAGTTGAAATATCCCCAATTTTAAAATCTCTGTTTGTAGAAGTAAACCTTTGTGCCCAATCAGTAAATTATTAAAATAAGTAAATAATGAGTCCCAGATTTCTTTATTGGGTTTTGCACATGCAATGGTTTGTTTAGTGCCTCACTCATTCTCTGTAGTTAATTGCTAATGGTGGTCCTGGCATTTTCAAATTGGCAAAGGATACATGAGTATTAAGTGACCTCCAGCATATCCTCAGATGAATTTCAGGTTAGCTATTCGTGCCACATTGTCTTGGAGTTAAAGTTTGAGAACCTCAGTGGAGGGTAGAGTTCTTGCTCTAGATGCTCCTGGAGTGTCCATTCCTTTATTTTCCGTGTACTTCACTTTGTTTTTTTGTCTCTAGCTTCTTATTTTGCCTGAGGCAGAAAACTTATTCATCTTTAAGTGAAAATAAATTCAGTTATTTTTCAGCCATTTAATTTTGAAATTTAATCATATTCAGGATATTTCTCCCTTTCAGTCTTTCCTTGCCCTCCTTTTTTCTGGGTTGCAGTTTTAAATTTTAGTTGGTTATGTAACTGCCACTGTGGGGTTGTGGGAGGGACCTGATCTCCTCCAGGTCTTCGTTTGCTTCTTGGTCCTAAATTGGATTCTTTTTTCAATTAATTAACTAATTTAATTTCAGAATATTAGGGGGGTACAAATATTTTGGTGACATGTATCGCTCTTGTACAGTTTAAGTGAAAGTTATAAGTGTGCTCATCACTCAGATAGTGTGCAGTGTACCTGTGAGGTGTCAATTTACCCAATCCTCCCCTAGCCCCACCAGCTGCTTGATTTCCGATGAATTTAACTTCCATATTTGCACGTGTTGATCGATTAGTTCCAGTTTAATAGTGGGTCCATGTGGTGTTTGTTTTTCCATTCGTGCGATATTTTACTTAGAAGAATGGTCTCCAGTTCCACTCAGGTTGTTACAAAAGATATTAGTCCCCCATTTTTTGACTATGTAGTACTCCATGGTATACATACACCATATTTTATTAATCCACTCATGTATTCATGGGCACTTGGGTTGATGCCGCATCTTTGTGATTGTGAATTGTGCTGCAATAAACATTCCAGTGCAAACGTCTTTTTTATAAAATGACTTTTTTTTCCTTTGGGTAAATGCCCAGTAGTGTGATTGCTGTATCAAATGGTAGGTCTACTTTTACTTCTTTGAGGTATCTCCATATTACTTTCTATAGAGGTTGTACTAGTTGTCCTCTAGTGAATTTTTCTTTCAATTATTATACTTTTCTACTCCAGATATTCTATTTGGTTCTCTTTTATAGTTTATAATCTTTACTAATATTCTCTATTTGGTGAGATGTCATTGTCGTAATTTAAATTTTTATACTATGTTTCCTTTAGTTCTATGTATATTTGTAATAGGTGATTTAACACCTGTTTTACACTGATTTTGCACTGCTTTTCTCCTGTATATGTGCCATATTTTTCTGTTTCCTTATGAGTCACATATGTTTTTATTGAAAACTGAATCTTTTGGGTAATACAATCTGACAGCTCTGAAAATGGGGTCCCTATTCTCCTGAGTTTGTTGTTATTGTTGTTTTATTGCTGCTGGGGTGTGTGTGTTTGTGTGTTTAATCACTTTCCTGAACTAATTCTGTAAAGTCTATGTCATGGGTTGAATTATGTTCCCTCAAAAAGATGTGTTTAAGTTCTAACTCACAGTAATTCAGAATGTGTCCTCATTTGAAAATAAGGCCTTTACAAAATACTCAGTCAAAACATGATCATTAGGGTGGCACTAATCCATATGACTGGTGTCCTTACAAAAAGGAAATCTGAAAACACAGGTAGGTACAGAAGGAAGATGATATGAAGACCCACAGGGAGAAAAGATCATGCGACTATAGTTATACATTTATAAACCAAGGAATGCCAAGGATTGTTGGAAATCACCAGAAGTTAGAAAAGGCCAGGGAGGATTCTCACTGAGAGCTGTCAGAGAGAACATGCCCCTGCCAATGTCTTGATTTTGGCCTTCTAGTCTCTAGAACAGTGAGACAAAATTTATTTCTATTGTTTTAAGCTACCAGTTTTTGACATTTTGTTATGGCAATCCTAGGAAAGTAATACAGTGTATATTCCCCATGGTGTGCAGCCTCTGAATTCTCTACTAAGAGGGGCTAGTATTCAGCTAATGACTGATTAGATATTTCCTTAATTTGCATGAATAAGTCTTCCATTGTTTGCCAAGGAGTTCTGTGTACACGTGTTGAAGGATTCTGATGCTCAGGCAGTTTACAAGTCTGCCTTAATCTTCACTTTCTGTTTGCACAGGGCCTCAAGGTCAGCCAGAGGTGAGACATTGGGGCCCTCTTAGATATTTCCTGAGTATTTGCACAGCTCAGAACATGCACATGGCCTAGATCTTCATGAATATGACAAAGTCTCTCAAAGGTTCTATGGACATGTCTTTCATCAGATAGTCCAGGCTGGGATTTTGTTTTCCTAAACTCCTATTGTTGCTTTAGGCAATTGTTGTGTTAATAATTGCAGTTGATTGTTTTAGACAAATGCCCAGAAAAATAGAGATTTCCCCACAGAGTCATCTCTCAGTCAAACTAAATAACAACAATGTCCTGCAAATGGGACTTTTTCAAAGAGCTGAGAGGTATGGCAAATAAGAACAATGCTCTAGAAATGGGATGTTTTGAGAAGTACCTGGTTTGCTCCTGTCTAGTGGTTGAGAGACTGCTATTTTTCAGCCATCATGACTTCAGGGCTGCTGGCTTTCAAGGCTACTTCAGAGCTGAAGGAATGAGGGTAGGAGTAGGATAGTAAAAAGAAAATCAAAAACCCCACTAATGCTACTACCATTCTAGTAGAGGTTGAGAAGTTTTTTTCAGTATAAATTCTCCTCAGATTGTTTCAAGCCTTTTGTTAGTTTCTAAAGTACTGGAAAAGTTCATTTTGACATTTTTTTCTAGTATGCCTCTGCCTTTACAGTGTTATAGATAGATCCTCGATCTGCCATTGTGGCTACCACACTTGTTTCTAAATCAGGGCTATAGAAAGTAGAATTTATACAACAGGCACACTGTACTTCACTGCAGTTTGCAAATATTACATATTTTACAAATTCAAGGTTTGTGGCAACCCTGCATCAACAAATCTATTAATCATGTTTTTTCCAATAGTGTGTGCTCACTTTGTGCCTCTGTGTCACATTTTGGTAATTCTTGCAATATTTTAAACTTTTTCATTATTATTATATCTGTTATACTGATGTCTGATCAGTGATCTTTGATGTTACTAATGTATTATAATTGTCTGGGAGCAGCACAGTCCGTGCCCATATAAGATAGTGAACTTAATCCATAAATGTATGTATTCTGACTGCTCTACTGACCAGCTATTTGCCCACCTCTCTCCCTCTCTTTGGGCCTCCTTGTACCCTGAGACACAATAATATCGAAGTTAGGCCAAGTAATAGCCCTACAATGGCCTCTTTAAATCAAAAGCCAGAGGTGATCAAGCTTAGTGAGGAAGGCATTTTGAAAGCTGAGATAGGCCAACAGCCAGGCCTAACAGTTAGCAAAGTTGTTGGATGCAAAGGAAAAGTTCTTGAAGGAAATGAAAAGTGCTACTCCAGTAAATACATGAATGAGAAGAGAGCAAAACAGCTTTATTGGTGATGTGGAGAAAGTTTTAGTGGTTTGGATAGAAGATGAAACCAGCCACAACTTTCCCTTAAGCCAAAGCCTAATCCAGAGTGAAGTCCTAACTTTCTTCAAGTTCTATGAAGGCTGAGGGAGGTGAGGAAGCTGCGAAAGGAAGGCTGGGAGCTGGCAGAGGACGGTTCATGAGGTTTAAGGAGAGACGCCCTCTCCATAACATAAAGGTGCAAGGGGAAGCAGCAAGTGTTGATGGAGAAGGTGCAGCCGGTTATCCAGAAGATCTAGCTAAGATCACTGATGAAGGCAGCCACACTAAACAACAGATTTTCAATGGAAGCAAAACAGCCTATGTTGGAAGAAGATGCCATCTAGGGCTTTCACGGCATTGGCTTCAATGCTTCAGAGGACAGGCTGACTCCTGTGCTAGGAACTAATGCAGCTGGTGACTTAAGCTGAAGCCAGTGCTCATTTCTCACCCCCCCAAATCCCAGGGCCCTTAAGAATAACGCTACATCTGCTCTGCCTGTGCTCTATCAATGGGATACAAAGCCTGGGTGACAGCATATCTGTTTACAGAATGGCTTCCTGAATATTTTAAGCTTACTGTTAAGACCTACTGCTCAGAACAAAAAGATTCCTTTCAAACTACTACTGCTCATTGACAATGTAAGTGGTCATGCAAGAACTCTGATGGAGATACACAAGGAGATTAATGTTGTTTTCATGCCCATGAACACAACATTCGTTCCCAGGCCTATGGATCAAGGAATAATTTTGATTTTTAAGTCTTCTTGTTTAAGAAATACATCTCATAAGACTATAGCTCCCATAGGGTGATTTCTCTGATGGATCTGGGCAAAATAAATCAAAAGCTTTCTGGTAAGGATCCACCCTTCTAGAAGCCTTAAGAACATTCTCCATTTATGAGAGGAGGTAAATATATCAACATTAACTGGAGTTTGGAAGAAGATTCCAATTCTCATGGATGACTTTGAGGGATTCAAGTCTTCAGTGGAGGAAGCAGCTGCAGATATGGTAGAAATAGCAAGAGAACTAGAATTAAATGTAAAGCCTGAAAATGTGATCGAATAACTGCAAGCTCATGATAAAACCTGAATGGATAAGGAGTTCCTTCTTATGGATGAGCAAAAGAAAGTGGTTTCTTTTTTTTTTCCTTCCCTTTAGTGAATATTGTGGGGGAAAGGGGGGGCTTCTTAAGATGGAATCTACTGCTGGTGAAGTTACTGTGAACATTGCTGAATTGACACCAAAAATTTAGAATATTACATAAACTTGGTTGATAAAGCAGTGGCAGGTTTTGGAAGGATTGAGTTCAATTTTGAAAGAAGTTCTACTGTTCATAAAATGCTATCAGGCAGCATTGCATGCTATAGAGACATCTGTTGTGAAAGACATCTGTTGTCAATTGATGCAGCAAACTTCATTGTCCTATTTTAAGAAATTGCCACAGTCACCCCAATCTTCAGCAACCAACACCCTGATCAGTCAGCAGCGATCAACACCTTCCACCAGCAAAAAGATTAGGACTCATTGAAGACTCAGATGAACGTTAGCATTTTTTAGTAATAAAGTATTTTTAAATTAAGGTATATATATTGATATTTAGACATTATGCTATTGCACACTTAGTAGACTATAGCATAGTATAAATATAACTTCTATATGCCCTGGGAAAATAACAAATTCATGTGACTCACTTTATTGGGATATTTGTAGTATTGCACTAGTCTGGAATGGAACTTGCAATACCTTTGACTTATGCCTATATACTAAAAGCATGGCTTTGGATAACTCAGAACTACATATATATCCTGGCTCTTCTGCTTCCAAGGTAGATAAATGGACAATATTTATCTCGACATCTATAAACCTCTTTTTGCATATCTTTACAATTGAGTTAATAATATATACTCTACAAGATAAGATTGACACTTTCAGGTCTGCCATCATGACAGTTCTTCTCTAAGTAGAGTAATTATAGAAAAAGAAAAGTGAAGATAAAACTGAATAACATTGTAAACCCTTCAGGTAGCAAAATTTAATGTCCTTCAAAATTTAATGTCCTTCAAAATGTCTCCTCCCTATTGTTTTCAGTCCCCCATTTCAAAAGTCATTTATAAGCAGGCATGGCATGACAGTTTTTCATTTAGCTTTCCAGAGTATCTGTGCAAAACCTCAGCACACCTGCATGCTGTGTAAAAGATACTCCTCTTGGCACTGGAGGAGCTGCACAGCTGAGGCTAACATTGAATGACTTACACATCTTCCCCTTTGGTGTAGCAGCCCAATGCACAATCTTCAACACTATCCCCCCTGAGACTGGCGGGCACTGCTTCAAGGAGTGTATCCCCTGAATTTGGAGAATCTCTGATAGTCCTGAAAGTGAAGAGAAATGTGCACTGATGGCTCCACCCAAGTCTCTTGTCTCATATTCTACATTTTCAGAATCATGGACCTACCTGAATACTGCAGTACTCCAGGGATGCTTAAGATGGATTGCCTTTGGCGCCTTGTATCAGTCAGGGCTTGGTCAGAGAAGCAGAACCACTATAGCTATATCATCTATATCTATATCTGAATCTCTGTGTCTATCATCTATGTGCATATTAATGAAAATTAAAAGGATTTGGTTTGCTATAGAGATTTGACCTTTTGCAATTGTGGGATGTAGGTAAGCAGTCTCTATGAGGTTGTTGTCCTAAGTCTGAGGCTCAGAACTTGAAGTTCGGGTTCATTCTAGACAGGGCAATATTTGTGAAAGTGAGAGAGCAAGAACAAGCTGGAACCCACAGACAAGAGTTGAAGACCATGAAGACGAATGAAATCCGAGTCAGTTCTTATTACCTCTGACCTGATGGTGTGGGTATCTTACAGAAGTGGGGGCTCATTATCAGCAAGCTCAACACACACACCTGACCCAGGGTTTGGAGAAACTGACGGAAGATCTTGGGGAAGGTGGAGCAGTTGCAGGCTCTGTCACTACCGCATGCTAATAAGACAAGCCAGTAGTTCGTGACAATGACAGCAACCATGTGGGCCATTATATATAAAACAACGTATGTTGTGAAAGAAAAATTGCACTGAACACTTCTTAAAAATGGCAAGACATATTTCAGTTGAGCTACTGCAGTGGAGAAAAGAAACTTCCATGTAGAACTGAGCTTAACTCCGAATACAGCAAAGATAGCTGGAGATTTTTAGTCAATGAGCAGAATGAGGGGGTCAATGGCTGGAAAATTACCAAGATGAACTTGAATAGATATGGAGGGGGATTATTGCTAAACTGAGCTCAGCTGGCCAAAGATGAGGCCGAGGCAAGAAGGAAGCTCAAAGGAGCCTGACTAAAATTTGGTCATGGAGGGATTCTTTGTCAGTGTTTTTACCTAAATAACAGCTGTTTCACTTCATGTGCTCCACATTTCACACAAGAGTCTTTCTTATGGTCCAGTCCAACTGAGAAATTTGGGAAATGTTGTTCAGCCTAGCCAAGGTAACAACGACCAAACCACCACAGTCCTCCTTGGTGGCCGAGCTTCTTACCCTAGGCTTACTTTCCTGCTGTGAGATCCAGAGCGTGGATCATGGACTCCCTCACCATCTCCCCTAAAGTAGACAGGCAGGTGGGGGATTTATTGGCAGGACAAGGGCCAGCTTTTTCCCCTAGTTCTACTTTGTTTCTGTCTTACGATGAGCTTTCTAGTCCTTTCTCCCCTCCAAGGTCCTTGCCCCTGGGACAACAGCAGAGCCATGGTTCCAAGTGGGACATGGTCCTGGTCATGTTTACTGAGATCTACGCAGTATTATTAGTGGACTTTCTTGGATGCAATCAGCCAAAATATAACTCATATTCCTACAACTGAAGCAAAACCAGTTTCATTTTCACTTACTCATAGAGGACAATTTAGAAATACTTTACATCTGAGGTTTGTGTGTGCTCCAGGCTTATGAGCCTTTGGAGCGGGGGTCCTCAAACTCTTTAAACAGGGGGCCAGTTGACTATCCCTCAGACCGTTGGAGAGTGTACACTGTGGGCCTGGGACCAGTGGGACCAGTCGGCTGCTAAGCAGAACAGACAGCTGCGACAAAAACACCCAGCGGGTCTGCCAGATAAATGTTCTTGGTGCCCGCGGGCTGTAGTTGGAGGACCCCTGGTTTGGAGATTCCTAGGACAGTGCTTTGCATTATAAAGGCAACACGTGTGAGAGCTACTAAGATGAAAGCTTGTTCAGATGGCTAGGACCCTCCTTCCCTCAGTCCATGGGGTCAGGCCTTCTCCTGTACCCCTGCTCACAACTTTCTATGACTATGGCTGCCAGAATGATGAGTGGCTGGTTAAGAGACGGCTCATGTTGCAGGGCATTTCACTCTCTCACCTTGCTGCTTGGTGTCCAGAGCTTGATACAAGGTAAATACTTTGTTTCCTGAAAGCTGAGGGACAAAAAATATGAAGAGGGAAAGAGGTAATGAGAGGATAGTAAGTGAGCTCATCCTTCTGTGTTCATGGGAGGAGGTCAGTATTTGCTTTGTTAAATTGAGATCTTAGAAATAAAAGTATTTTCATATTATTTAGAGCAGGCATCCTCAAACTACGGCCCGCAGGCCACATGCAGGTGTTTTTGCCCGTTTGTTGTTTTACTTCAAAATAAATATGTGCGGTGTGCATAGGAATTTGTTCATAGTTTTTTTTAAACTATAGTCTGGCCCTCCAACGGTCTGAGGGACAGTGAACTGGCCCCCTGTTTAAAAAGTTCGAGGACCCCTGATTTAGAGATATGCAGGCAACCACCAAAAAGATCTAAAGCCATAGGTAGTTTAAAATGTTTGTTTCCAGACATAAGAACAGGGATGCATTTGGGAGGCAGTGGAGTAGAGCAGGAAGTTCCAACTTTGCCCTATAATCCCTGGCCTCTTGGATTTCCTTTCTTCCATCTGAATATATTATTTTGGTAATAATTAAAAGACAAGTCAAACTAAACCCTTCCAAATACTCTTAGTCTATTGAATATGTCACATATATTCTGTTAATTATTGAAACCAGGCTACATTTAATGAAGGTGGAATGAAAAGGACAGAACTGTTTTATTTCAGAGAATCCACAAAAAAATCCTTTTGAGCAAGATAGGCAGGAAAATTCAGAAATTGTAATTTACATAGAATTTTAAAACTCTACAATTACAATGGATAAAGAGAAGAAAATACAGCTCAGGAGAGTGTTTGGATATTACTGGGGCACAAATTTTTTGATCACTAATCTAATTGGCGCAGGAATTTTTGTGGCCCCCAAAGGGGTGTTGCAGTACTGTCGCATGAACGTGGGGCTCTCTCTGTGTGTCTGGGCCGGCTGCGCCGTACTGTCCATGACGACAGCGCTCTGCTCCGCGGAGATAGGTATAAACTTCCCATGCAGCGGCTCCAATTACTATTTTATCAAGAGATGCTTCGGCTCCTTGGTCGCTTTCCTGTATCTCTGGATATTTGTGTTTGTGGTGATAGGGCTAAGCGCTAGCCAAGCCCTGCTCCTGGCTGAGTATGGCATCCAGCCTTTTTATCCCAGCTGCTCTGCCCCAAAGCTGTCAAAGAAATGCCTGGCTCTAGCCATGTTGTGGATTGTGGGAATTCTGAATTCTTGTGGTGTGAAAGGGGTGACTTGGCTTCAGAGAGCTAGCGTAGTGCTGAAAATGTCCATTCTTGGCCTCATCTCCCTCAGTGGAGTGGTGTTGCTGGTGAGAGGGAGAAAGGAGAATGTAGCACGGTTTCAGAATGCTTTTGATGGTGAATTTCCTGATGCCTCCCAGCTTATAGAAGCTGTCTTCCAAGGATATTTTGCATATTCAGGCGGGGCATGCCTCACATTAATAGCAGGTAATTAACAATCCATTGAGGAAAAAATTCTCAATCATGATGCTGCATGCAACATGAAATGCATAGCATTTATTGTATTTTGAGTTTTATCTTAACTAAATGATTCAATGTTTTTTTCTTCCTTATGACTTTGTAAACCAGGTCATACCAGCCTCGCACTTGTCATCTACTCTTAATTTTTTTTCCTGCTTATTCCAAAATACTGATTTGATTGGACACCTTCTCTTTTCCAGCTTTCTTTTCTGGGACAACAAATAGGGGACCTCTGTGTTAATCTAGGTTCCTTTCTGTTAATGGATGGATGCTTGGGTTGTGAAACTATTCCCTACCCATGAAGCTGTAAATGCAGGAATGATCTAGTGCCAGACTGTGTTTGCATTGTGGGTGGGTGTTACACACTTATTTATTTTGAGGATTATATTTTATTATAACTTATTTTTCTTCATTCACAAATGTAATGTTAAAGGTTCATGTAATAATACAAATTGATTTTTGGTTTTGGGGGATTTTTTTCTTGGTTTTTCTTTTTACTTTTATGGAGTACTTCATGAATTTGCATGTTACCTTTGCACAGTGGCCATGCTAATCTCTGTATCATTCCAATTTTAGTATATATGCTGCCAAAGTAAGCACTGATTTTGGAGCCCATTGGCCTTTTGCACATGGAACATTTCAATTAATGATAAAGCCATAATTTTCATGTATACATTATAAGAGCAGTCACCCTACAGCAATCTTGGATGCTTTTAAATGGCAAATCAGCCAAACTGCAAAGATAAATATTTGGGCCCATCACCTGTAACCATGATGGCAGAAGTGCAAAAGAGGCTCCCTGCCTTTCTTCATCCTCCAGACTGGTACTCCCTGTGCTCCTGAAACAGCAGCTCTCTGACCCCTTGTCCACAATGGCAGCCCTGGGCAGCAGGTGGCTGACATGGTTGTGCAGGTGGAACAGCACTGCACTGGCTTACTCAGAACCTCAGGGCAGGGCAACAGATGCTGATTTTTGCCTTGCACTTGGACTAGGCTCTTAAATATTTTTAAAGAGAAGAGAATCATAAATATTCCAGATTGCTCTGAGGCTGGATTTAAAACCCTTCTCTTCGATGTCAGGACAAAAGTGTTTCTCTTTTCATTTCCAAAGTCAGTCTCTTCCCTTGAACTCTTTATCCTTTCCTTTCCACCTCCTTTAGGACTGTTCACATTCTTTTATTTCATTTTTTCACAACCTCTTTACTTGCTCTTTTTCTTGACATTTAAAAATGAAGCTGTTGCTTCTTGGCTTTTTGGCTAAGATCAAGTGTAAATATGAAGCCCACTATTGACTCTGGAACAAAATATTTCTTTAATCTTAGGCTCCTCCACTGATATGTCTATCATTCATTAAATAATTTGAGCAGCAGCTATCTTTTTAAACACTGACTGTTCTTAAAACTCTGTACCAGGGCCTCAAGATGAGTAAGATGTAGTCTTTGCCCTAATGAGGCTTACGTCTAGTAGAAGAGACAAGTCCTAGATTTTGTAGATATCTTGACCTCTGCCACTTACTCTCTGTGGCAAGTATCTTCTCCTCTCTGGATTTTTTTTAATCTGAAAAATGTACATCATAGTTTAAAATCACTGTAATTCTACTCTTTATAAGCAAATAATGGCTTATGGTGTTTAATAAATAGCCATAAGGAATAGTATAACTACTATAAAAATTGAGTAGAAAGAAAGGTCAATTTTTACTCTTACTGAGTAGAAAAGGTGGCAATTTGAATAGAATCCCCAAAATTCCAGCAGTAGAAAAATAGGAGTGAAGCTGTGGCCAGAAGTATGCAGGGTGAACATAAGACACGGCATGCAGTCTTGGGTGACTGCAAAATGATTCCTTCTGAGGGTCTTGATAATGATACATTTACTAAGGCAATTACATAGAAGAAGAACAAAATGGCATAGGATTGGAGACCAGGACTGGACAACGCCAACTTTTAGACAGTAGGTGGAGAAAGAAGACCCAGTGAAGAGGCCAGAGGAGGCTCAGAGAATCATGAAGGAAAATGCCCAGAGGTTCCAAGACGAGAGGGTAATCAACTTGGGCAAATGCTTCGGAAGTTGAGGAGTGTGAGGACTGATCAGAACACATTCATTGATAAAGTAAGAGGTCCTTGGTGAACTCTGAGCACGAGAGGAAGTCAGTGTGCACCGAGTCAGAGAATAAGGTATTAAGAAAAGAAAGCTGTGAGGAAATTAGTCTTTTACATGGATTGTGATTAAATGGGCCGCTGCAATTTGAGGGACTAGCTGAGCAAAATTTTCTCTCTCTTTTACATTGTCTCTTTCCTTTAAGGATAGAAGAGATCTCTTTGGCTTTTATTTAGGCCAATTTCAACTTGTTCCATTGCCAGAGATGTTCCATTGTGAGATAATTATTTTCAGCTGCAAATAGATTTACAGGATTTGCTAACTTACAAGCAATGATGAAATTCCTCACAACCAGCTGGCAGTAAACTAAAGCTGGAGGAATTTCCATGTGTGCTGGAGTTGTTAATTTACTAAATACATTTTAAGTAACACCAGTTCTAAGTAACACTTTTAGCTGTCAAATGGTGATTTGTAGGCAGCTGACGTTGCATGGTGTAAGAATGCCCATTTTTTATGTTCAAGACCCAAGGATATTCACTACCTCCCTGGCTATTATAACCTTTTATTATAAATTAAATTCTAATCTCTACCTCCTCTCTATTAATCAAATACATAATGAGAATGAGTAAAAGGCCCAGAGGAAAGTATAGTTAATCTGAAAAATTTGCCTTCTGTTTGTTCCAAAGCTTTCACTAATAACTATACTCACTAATAACAACCATTTCTTATGCACTTATTATGATAGGCCCTGAGTCTGGAATTTTGCTGTCTCTAGTTTCTATTTCAGGTAAGAAAATTAAAACCTTCACAGCCAATGCACTGTCCAGAAGTCCCTCAACTAGTAAGTGGTGAAGACAGGGTTAAAATGAGAGCTTTGTAATCCTTTACTCTTCAAGTACTTAATCAGCTCATATTAGTGTGTATACCAAAGGCATTACATTCAACCTCTGGACAGATGCAGATAGAAGGAATTTGATAGGCCGGGCAGCGTGGCTCACTCTTGTACTCCTAGCACTCTGGGAGGATGAGGCGGGAGTACTGCTTGAGCTCAGGAGTTGGAGACCAGCCTGAGCAACAGGGAGACCCATCTCTACTAAAAATAGAAAAATTAGCCAGGTGAGTTGGCCCATGCCTGTAGTCCCAGCTACTCAGGAGGCTGAGGCAGAAGGATTGCTTGAGCCCAGGAGTTGGAGGTCACAGTGAGCTAGGCTGATGCCACAGCACTCTAGCCTAGGCAACAGAGTGAGACTCTGTCTCAAAAAAAAAAAAAAAAAGAAATTTGATATATGTCAAAGGAAAGATATTTATTAGTCAGGAGGATTTGGTTTTCAGTAACAGAAACTAACACACATTAGTTTCACTGATAAAAGTGGAACTTACTGGAAGAATAATGCTGTATTTCAAGGAAGATCTGAGCAACTAATCTTTAGGAGCAACAGGAAATAGGAAAGCTCTAGGAATTAAAAAAATAAGATTTCTCACCCTGCTTGCTTGCTTGCTTGCTTTTTTTTTTTTTTTACCACCATTACATTGTTTTTCTCTCGATTCTCTTAGTCTCATTGACATTTGGTTCAAATTCTTGAGAGAAATTTCGTTGTGTGCTGGCCAGGCTTGCCTTCTCATGGGTCAGGTGTCTGTGCTTGCTCTATTGCCAGCGGGCAGGGCACAGGGGCCCCTTGTACACACAGGGTTGCAGATGTTCATTTCTTTGTGTCAGGGAGTAATTCTCAGAGGATGGCAAAACTAGGGAAAGTGGTGTGACAAATGGGACAATATTGGAAAATAAGACGGTCTTAGAAAATCCATTGTATATGATACTAAATCAGGATCTCTTTTCTTTTCTTTTTGTGCACTTAATATTGGCAGAAAGGAATGGTAAGAACCTACAGGGAGAGAGAAGTTATGACAAACTCTTACTCCTTTCAGTAGATGCTATGGGAACTTTCCTAGCCAGGGAAGGGGTTTCCTCTCCTCTTTCCCCAGAAGAAGTTAGGACTCTGCTGAGATCTGAAGGAAGAGTAGAGGTCAGCTAGGTAACTAGGAAAGGGAAGAACATTCCACATCAGAGCACAGGCCCTATGGCAAGAAGGGGAAGGACATATTTGAAGAACTGAAAGAGGCCAGTCTGCCTATATGCAAAACACAGGTAGCAAAGGGAACTATCAAATTGTCACATAATTTATACCCATTGCACTCTATTTCTTGTGAACACTTACCATGGTCATTATGGTAACTCTTATCTATGTGATTGTTTAACTAACGTGTAGCTCCCCTTCTTGTTGTCAAACTTCATGTAGATTTTGCTCACCATGGTTTTCCCACCACCCAAACCCAGTGCCTAGTCCCTGAAGACAGACCCGAATGGTACAGGCCTGTGGGCTCAGATTGCATTTTTGATCCTTATGTCTTTCTTCAGAAATTTTGCCACCTATGGAGAAAGTGAAGAAAAGTTTCCCCTTTTCTTCATTTAGCACCGAGTTAGGGGTGGGGAGGTATGTAGCCATCCACTAATGTGGTGTAGGGGTGTGTGTGTGTGTGTGTGTACTTGTGTTGGTGGTGGTAAAGTTAGTAGGAAGACTCCAACCCCATACTTGACACATGGAGCAATTTTAAAGATAAATTTAAAAAAAGAATACTTTTTACCAATTATGATTTTGTTCTTTTATTTTACAGGGGAGCTGAAGACACCCAGAAAAACAATTCCCAGAATCATATTTACCGCATTACCTCTGGTGACTATAGTTTATTTACTGGTTAACATTTCCCTCCTGACTGTTCTGACGCCCAAGGAAATTATCTCTTCAGGTCTGTAGGCACTTGGCTAAGGCAGTAAATAAAGTGCTGGTCCTTTCAGCACATCCTAATTATCACTTTACCTGTTGCCACTGCTGTTTACTGTTCATTATTCTATATATAGAATCAACCTGTAATTTTCTAAAGTAACAGAGGGCCAGAGAGTATGATTTGGCTTGGAAGGGAGAATCATATTTAAGCATGGTTATACATTTTCCGATAAGATGGAAAGATGTGTACATAGTGCTGGTGCATGGTGCAGACCAGAGTCAAAATATTAGCATTGCTTTCATGATCTTGTCTTACCAGAGTGACAGACACTGGGTAATCAGTCCTCATATCTACTAAAACTTTCAAAACATTTGATTCCCAAATGTTCTTCTAGGTGACATAAGGACTGGTCACTTTGAAATGTAGGATATTAGCAATTTGAAAAGTAGATGCTAATGTTCAATTCATGCATATAATTAATATTAAAATTAATATGTAAAATAATGTAGTTGTTTATCATAAATAACTCTAAAATATATGGTGGCAAAGGGCCCTGAACATATTGGAAATTTGACTAAAAAATAACTATCTTATAGAACAAATTATAGAATCAAGAATAAAATAATAAGAAAATCTTAAATACACATTTTAGAATGAGTACAGACTCAAGAAATAAAAGGAAATTTGAAAATAAATGAGAAATAGGGAGAGTAGAAGACTAATAATTTTCTCAAACCATCATTAAATCACCTTCTGAGATAAACCTGTTACCCTGTACCTTTAGGGCTAATCTCTTCAGAGCATTATTATTTGCGTGAATCTTGGAGGCACTGGAGGGGAACCTAAGGGAGATTTTTCTTTTTTTGTTTGGTTAGTATTTTTTTTTTATTTCAGAATATTACTGGATCAAACATTTTGGTTACATAAATTGCTTTTGTACCATTTAAGGCAAAGTCCTAAGTGTGCCCATGCCCCAGATAGTGTGCATTGTACCCGTTAGGTGTGAATTTACCCATCCCCTCCGCCCCCCTCTAAAGGGGGGTTTCAATATGAAGATTCTGATAAACTTTGCCTCAATTCTTATGTCGCTGCCACGCAGGATGCTGCCACTTGCAGCGTTGATTAACAGGGGTCTGGGTATCTCAGGGACCTGTGAACTAGATACAGTCAAGATTCTGAGTGTTTGTGGAAACAAACGAAATGCAAAACTGGGTGAACAGAAGCAGTGATCTATTAACTACCTTGGTTATGTAAAGAATATAGTGACACAGTTAGTGATGGGTGAGGTCGGGGCTGCTGCTCAGCTGTGGCGCTTCAGTGAAGCTGGCGTCTGCTGTGACTGCCAGTGCCCCGGCCATGCGGGCTGTTAAAACAGTTATGAGTATCTCCTCTGGTGTATCGTGGTGGTTGCAACAATTCTGTGGGTGGCACAAAAGTTGTGGCAGGTGTGGAAGACTCATGATGTGTTTTAACCTTAACTGCCTTGTGATTTGGTTTACAGAGCTTACTCTTTTAGGCATATAGTCCTCAGGTTCTTTCTTTTGATTCTGAATTAATGTTTTTGAATTCAAATACCTGCATTTTTATTGTATTAGTGCCATACAATACAATTTAAATTAAGAAATAATCAAAAATGTAGGCCAGGCATGGCGGCTCATGCCTGTAATCCTAGCACTTTGGGAGGCTGAGGCGGGAGGATCACTTAGACCCAGGAGTCTGAGGCTGCAGAGAGCTGTGATTGCGCCACTGCATGTCAGTTGGGCAACAGAGATAGAGCCTGTCTCTAAAAAAATGTTAAAATAAAAAAAAGAACCCAGCACATCCCATTTAAAAAATGTATATATAGGAAAATGCATGATAGCATTATGTATGATAGCAAAAAATTAAAGATCACCAAAATATCCAATAAGGTTGAAATAAATAAATTATAGAAATCCATATAATAGACCATTCTGAACTTTTGAAAACATATTGTTGATGGATACTTGAAGTAAAGGGACAATATTTATTATGCAATAATGAGGGAGAAGGCAAGATGTATATTATGATAAAAGACAGAAAGTAGATAGTTAACAATAGTGATCAGCTGGGATGATATTGTGGGTGATTTTTGCTTTATGTTTCTATAATGAATTTTCCAAATTTTCTTTAATGAAGTTCATAATTTTTATAATAGAAAAAAGTTATAAGCAAAAGCAAAAGAAGTAAGTTCTTAAATTAAGAAACTTTAAGGATTAAGGGGTGCATTTTTTAAATCAAACAAGTATATCTAAAAGAAGTGAAAAGTTTCCAAAGGATATAGAGCATCTATGATGTGGTGTGAATAGGATGCTACATTTTATTTGAGGAACACTGAAAAGTATTACACAAAGCTGTGATAAATATTAGATTCTAATACTTATGGTTTACATTGAAAAAGAAACAGTGGTATTAATCACATAATGTTTATGTGTGTGTCAATGGCAGAGCTCTGAATTGTTTCTTCAATTATTTTTCTCTTACAATGAAAAAACAGCCTTTATTATGAACAAATTCTATGACTGAGGATGAACAGGTGTCCCTCTAGAGCAAAGTGTGTAGAAATGTTGTAGTGAGGAGCCCTGGTCCCAGCTTTTAAGCCAAAGGAGTCCAGTGTTGCTGACGCCCTGCCACACGCTCTGACAGGGGTGCTCGCAGCTGGTGTTCTCGAAGGTTCCATGCTACATAGGGCAAGATAATCCAAAACACTAAATAAATTCTATGGAAACAGAAGCTGAGAAGCTTTCCTTGTCCATAGCAGCCTGCAAATAGCTGGTCCCATGTACACAGGGGTGATTAAGAATTTTAAAAAGAAAGTGGGAATTTTAGAATCACTTCCTGGTCAATTGACGCAATCATTTTTGGAGGTTAATGTTGTAATATCGCCCTTATTTATAATAAAAAGGTATATATACCTTTGGACTCACAAGTTCCACTTCTAAGAATTTACTGTGAGGAGAATGGCACAACTATCAAGGATTGAAGGCACGAGCGTTTTCATTAAAGCATGTTTATATATCAGCAAAAATCTGTAAATAACCTACCAATCCATCAATATGGAATGAATAGATAAACTAACTTATAGTTATATTATATAATGGTCCCAAAGTGCTGGGATTACAGACATGAGCCACCATGCGTGGTCTTACAGTTGTATGACAGAATACTGAGAATGCACTAAAATGATTAGATGAATGCATATGTACCAATATGATCAAGATACATTGGAAAGTGAAAAAAGCAAGCCTAAGTGTTTACATGCACACACATGACACAGACATGCAGACCCACATGCAACCCTCACTGATGCTTATATGTTCATAGAAAATTTCTGGAAGATCCGAACAGATCTTAATGCTAGTTACATTTGGGGTGCATGAAAGATGGATTGGTGAGAAGAGAGACATTTATTTTTTATGCTATTTATTTTACCAGAGCATATATGAAATAATTTTTATTTTATTTTATTTTATTTTATTTTTTTTTGAGACAGAGTCTCGCTTTGTTGCCTAGGCTAGAGTGAGTGCCATGGTGTCAGCCTAGCTCACAGCAACCTCAAACTCCTGGGCTCAAGCAATCCTACTGCCTCAGCCTCCCGAGTAGCTGGGACTACAGGCATGCGCCACCATGCCCGGCTAATTTTTTCTATATATATTAGTTGGCCAATTAATTTCTTTCTATTTATAGTAGAGATGGGGTCTCCCTCTTGCTCAGGCTGGTTTTGAACTCCTGATCTTGAGCAATCCACCCACCTTAGCCTCCCAGAGTGCTAGCATTACAGGCGTGAGCCACCGCACCCGGCCTGAAATAATTTTTAAAAGAAAAGAAACATGTAGAGAGGAGTTTAAAAAATCACCGGTGGGATAGAGCTGAAGATTGTGTAGAAAGATGTATAATTTTTGCCAACCAGCACTGGCAGAGCTGCGTGGGACCCTCTTTAAGTTATAACCAGCCACACATATAGAATACACTCTGGGGAACTGAAGGGAAATTTCCGTTGCATTACTGGAAAGAAATACTTTTGAAATGTGTCTGAAACAGGAAATGTGTGGAGGTGTGGGTGTTTGGGATGAACAACCAATAATACCTTATTTGAAATAAACAATAAGTGAGACAGGAGATAGTTTCAAATAAGATTGAATATTATAGAATGGTGCTAAGGAGAAAAGTGAAATGGCACTTGAGGTTGTTTAAAACAGGCTATGAAAAATAGAGATCTTTGTGAATAAAAACTATTAGTAACCTTTTAATGGGGTTGCATTTTAAAAGTCTTAGTATTTGTTATAAGCCAGCATATTGATGTCCCAGAGGCTCTCCTGGAAACCAAGCTTGGCACAAGAGCACGGCTCCCAAGGACACCTACCACCAGGGACACTAGGTCCTGCTGTGCTCATTACACTGAAAATCTGAGAATCGTGCCTCTGAGACTGAATGATCTGTCCTAGCATACATCAACATAGTGTGAACTGGACTCAAGTGGTTTCTCCTGAATGACAGACACTTTTGTTCTTTGGTGTCTTTTATAGCTATTGACTAATATTACATTAGTGTTCATAAGGGCTCTTCACCTTTAAGCAAAAAAAGCAGAACATTCTCTAACGGCTGGTCTATAGCAGAGTTTCTCAATCTTGGTACTATTTACATTTTATACCATATAATTCTTTGTTGTAGAGGGCTGTCCTGTGCATTATAGGATGTTTAGCGACATCCTTGCTCTACCCACTCATGCCAGTAGCAACCTCCTGCTTCCCCTGCTGTGACAATCAAAAACGTCTCCAGATATTGCCAAATGACCCCAAGGAGCAAAATTACTTCCAGTTAAGAGTTGCTGGCCCAGGCTCGGGGCCTCATGCCTGTAATCCTAGCATTCTGGGAGGCCGAGGAGCGTGGATTGATTGAGGTCAGGGGTTCGAAGCCAGCCTGAGCAACAGTGAGATACTATCTCTACTAAAAAGAGAAAAAAATTAGCCAGATGTGGTGGTATGTGCCTGTAGTCCCAGCTACTTGGGAGACTGAGGTAGGAGGATCCCTTGAGCCCAGGAGTTTGAGGTTGCTGTGAGCTAGGCTGATGCCACGGCACTCTAGGCCTGGGAAGAGAGCAAGACTCTGTCTCAAAAAAAAACAACAACAAAAACAAAACCCAAACAACAACAAAAAAAACAGTTGCTGGTCTATAGACAAACCCCAAATGTCATAAATACTTTTATCTCTGTGTAATTTATTTTCTCTGTCTACATAGTTCATTTTTCTGTTAAGTATTTCAAATTGCACTATTACGTGACGAAGGCTCATTCCTGTGTCAGAAGTGTTGTACTGTGCTTCTTTGACCCTGAAGGCAACTATCAATACTCCCTAAGTTAGTTTCAAACATAAGCATGCAAACATCCATTCAACAAATCAATTCATTTCACAAGTATTTATTAAAAACTCACTGTACGTCTGTCACTGAATGAAGTACTAGTTTTATAGCAAATAAATGAATGATCCTTGCTCTTAAAAAGTTCCTGGTCAATTGGGGAAGACATATGAAATAATAACCACTTATGATATGGGGTAATAGGGTTAAAATAAACACACACATAAGATGTTGTGTAAGTGTAAATAAGGAAATAAACAACAAAATTAAAATTATTAATAAATGTTTAATTACTTTTAAAATTTTCTGCTTTCATTTTGAAATAATAGTGAAAGACTTATCATTAATATCTCTCTTCTAACACAATTTCTTTTGTGTATTTTTGTCTTTCTGTAGATGCCATGGCCATCACATGGACTGACCGAGTTTTCCCCTCATTAGCATGGGTTATTCCTTTTGCTATTTCTGCCTCACTATTTAGCAACCTTCTGATTAATGTGTTTGAATCAGCAAGAGTGATATATATTGCCGGCCAACACGGCCACCTGCCTCTGCTGTTTCATACACTCAATAGCTACTCCTCTCCGTTCATGTCTGTGCTACTACTTGTCAGTATGGGATCCCTTGCCATTGTCTTAACAAACCTCATTGACTTGATAAACTATCTTTATTTTATGGTTTCTTTTTGTTCTGTATTATCAATGGTAGGAATACTAAAACGGAGATTCCAGGAACCTGATATACCTTCACCTTATAAGGTAAAAATGGGCTTTCTTTTTTCTGTGTGAAAGGAAAGGTACTGAGTGTACTCATATGTAAGAGTGTACTCGGAACATGAACATGAATGAGTAGATTTTAGTTTTAACTACTCAACAGTTATGAAACACATAGAATAATCTAGTCTTGGTTTTAATTTTTATTTTTGTTGGATTGGTGTTGCTCAATATAAAATCTCTTAGGTTCCATTTAATGGTTTGTTAGAGAGAAAGATGGTTCCCTGGCTGGTTGGACAGATCATTATGAGTCTTTTGACCAGGGGTTACTTTGTCTACGTATGTAGCTACTTATGCACAGTGTCTTCCTCAATCAGGGTCAGATGTAGCAGATGGGAAACAGAAGAGGCAAGGTGAGGTCTCAGGTGATAACCTCTACTGTCAGGAAACAGCAGCTCATCATTGACAAATCCAGTCTTTTCAACGTTACTTACCTTTAAACTTTACATACTTTAAACTGACTTTCGGTCTGGATGAGAAAAAAATTTCACAGGAGAGGAGACAGCCTTTTAGTCATAGAAAAAGAAATAAACAAAAACTTGGTAGCGTAAGCATGTTATTGGAGAAAGGGGGCCCTGATGCTCTGATTATCAGGAAAAAGAATAGTCTTGGTTGGCTAGGTAGCACGTTCAAAGCTTTGCTTGGATGATCACCTTTAGTCCTCTCAGAAATATAAAAGGTGAATTCTACTGTTATTCCCTCTTATAGATGAGGAAACAGATTTAGAACAGTTAAGTCACTTGCCCAAGCTCACACAGCAGGGAGTGGAGCCAAGGTTGAAATTCAGGCACTCTCTGTGGAGTGTTTGACTCTCACTAAGTACAAAATATAAGAACGAACTCTGGGAGAAAGAAAGCAATGTCCTCATCACCAACTTTGGTTGACTTAGGACCACCCTTCCTTTTCAGTCTTCTCTTTTACTTCTTTCATCTAGCCATTCCTTAACTATTGTGTATTTGAGTGTTAGTTATTGAGAAGCAACCTTGCTAGGTACGCTGGGTACAGAAAGAGTTAAGACTTAGCTCCTGCCCTTAGGCAGTTTATAATCCATCTGGACAGTCAGGTGAACCAAACACCATGGTATGATGATTGCTACATAGTGAGCTCCAGAGGATGCTCAGAGAACACGTGGGGGAGGGGATCTGATCTAGAGTAGGGATGACAGCTGTGGTACCCCCTGGAGGTGCCTCCCCAAGATCTGCTGTCCTTGTCATTTCACACGCTGCATCATTTTTTTTTTTTTTACCTTCTGGTGACTGAAGAACAGGAAGCATCATTTTAATGTGTGTCTTCTTTGCTGTTTTCTGACCCACACTTTTGTTAGATCACTGACCTTAATTAGATACAATTATAAAGAACTTATGAACAATGATGGATTTGTTATAACACTAACACATAGTACAAGATAATCATTAAGAGCTTGAGCTCAAGTCCAATTGCTTGACTTAGTACTTGAACTTGGTCTCATTATTTAACCTCTGATCCTCAGTTTCTTCATATGTAAAAGGGTAATGAATAATACCTACCTCCTATTAATGTTGAAGATATTAAATAATCTAAGGCAAACAATCCAGGGTCTGACATTGATGACTATTGGTGTTTATTATATTATCCAACATATATTTGCATCAAAAAGAAAGGCAAGGGCAGTGTTGAATATACGTTTCTTATGTTTCCAAGAGCTTTTTTCTCCTCTCTCAATTATTTGCTAATTGATACTGAGCCATGAAAGAAGTTATGTTTCTCAGGGGTGCTTTACAAACTAAGAGGAGATTCTTAATGATTTTTTTTTTTTTGAGACAGAGTTTCACTTTATTGCCCAGGCTAGAGTGAGTGCTGTGGCGTCAGCCTAGCTCACAGCAACCTCAAACTCCTGGGCTCAAGCAATCCTGCTGCCTCAGCCTCCCGAGTAGCTGGGACTACAGGCATGTGCCACCATGCCCGGCTAATTTTTTTTTCTATATATATTAGTTGGCCAATTAATTTCTTTCTATTTATAGTAGAGATGGGGTCTCGTTCTTGCTCAGGCTGGTCTCGAACTCCTGAGCTCAAACGATCCGCCCACCTCGGCCTCCCAGAGAGCTAGGATTACAGGCTTGAGCCACCGCGCCCGGCCTAATTCTTAATGATTTAAGCACCAAATGAATGACCCTCTAATTAAAGGGTTTCATAAATTGTGACTATCTGTGTTATATGTTTGGGGCATAGATTCACATCTCGAAAGTGACTACCTGCTGAATTTTCTCCCTAGATCGGGTAATGTCTTGTAGGACCCTTACAACCCTAACACCAAGCAGGTACCAAAGATGGATCTTAAAGGTTTTTTGGCAAAACAAAAAATCACAACCAAAAATAGGAAGATTATTTTGGCTAAAGTTTTTGTCTTGATTTGTTTTGTTTTTTAATATGCGAAGCCTATAATGTCATAATATTTAGCTATCAGTATTTACCTGAGTAACAGAGGTTCTTTGTGTTCTTATCATGAACTTATTACTGCCAGGTGGTTGTCTTATCAGCAAGTGGTCACGGCTGTTTCCACTCACAAACAATCAAATGCTAGAGGCTCATTGTGTCCAACTTGACAATGACAGTCTTCAACGTCTCCTTTCACTCAGGCATTTACCTGAGTTCTAAGCCAGGTTTATCTAACTTCATAGCTAGCTTAGCCTGTTTTCCATCATTAGCTTATATATTTTAATTTTTTATTATATAAATATCTGGGTATCATATATTAATTTTCATATGTTTTTTTAAATTTTGCTCTTTTCAGGTCTTTTTGCTATTTCCATTGATAACAATGGCCATCAGCCTGTGCCTGGTGTTGATCCCACTGGTGAAGTCTCCAAGTTTGCGTTATGTCTATGTGCTTCTCTTTGTTTTCAGTGGACTATTGTTTTACATACCTTTGATACATTTTAAATTGAGGTTGGTTTGGTTTGAGAAGATGACTTGCTATTTACAATTATTATTTAATATTTGCATCCCTGACGTGTGTGATGAACAGATGTCAGAAGTACAAACTGTTAAGAAAAAATAAGCCTTCAAAAAACATACCAAATTCCAGATAAAGATTAAACACATGATAAAACATTCATGGTGAAATTCCTATGGTAACTCTCTTTTTCAAATGAAATAATGTATATAAAAGTGCCTAGGACAGTCCCTGGCTCCAAATTCACAAAAAAATTGTTATGCATAACTAAAGTTCTGCTTTGTTTGGTAAAAAACTTAAGTCTCACTTTGCATCGCTTGATATATTGATGATAACTCTCTCATTCTTCAATTTTTTTCTGTATCTCACCCCTCTTCTACTGAATTTGTAGGGATTTTATGTAAAAGTTAATGATTAAAAATAAAAAAGCATCCACTGCATCTTCCTGAATCCTTTTTTTTCAGTACTGATTTGAAGATAAAGAGAGTAATTCCATTTGTCTGGTTAGTTTTTCCCCTGAAGTACAAAGAATTTTTTCAAGTGAATAGCTTTTTTAGAAGCATGAGTTTTTATGTTATTTTCCTTTGAGTACTTTTCTTTAAATTCTGAGGTACCTTAGAAGAACAACATTACCGTGTCTTCATTTAATTAAAATGTGACCTATTGGCAACAATGTGGTTGTGAGTATAAAATGTGTGGAATAGATGGCTGAGTGGATAGCATCCCAGTAGTCATACTCAGCCAGTATCACTCAGTTTTAAAAATTCATCTACATGGGCGAGGCACGATGGCTCACACCTGTAATCCTAGCATTCTGGAAGGCTGAGGCATGAGGATAACTTGAGGTCAGGAGTTCAAGACCAGCCCAACCTACAGTGAGACTCCATCTCTACTAAAAATAGAAAAATTAGCCAGGCATGGTGGAGCATGCCTGTAATCACAGCTACTCGGGAGGCTGAGGCAGGAGGATCACTTGAGCTCAAGAGTTTGAGGTTGCTGTGAGCTAGGCTGATGCCACAGCACTCTACTCAGGGCAACGAAGTGAGACTCTCAGAAAAAGAAAATTCGATTCATCTACTTAGCTTAGAGTTTTAAAGGATCTGGGTTTGGAGATGTCCTTTCAGAAAGCAGACAGGCAATGTGGGAAAGTGTCAGCAACCTTTGTTAGCTGACTCTACCCCTCAGAAGTGGGACCCTCACATGTCAAAGGACTTGTCAAGTTTGAGGAGCCATCCCCTGGGTTGATGGTCAACTTTATGTGTCAACTTGGCTGGGTCATGGGGCCCAGAGCTTTGGGGCAAACATTATTCTGGATGTTTCTGTGAGGGCATTTTTTGGGCGAGGTTAATATTTAAAGTGTTAGACTTTAAGTAAAACAGATTGTCCTGTCTAATGTGGATGGGCCTCATCCAATCAGCTGAAGACCCTAATAAAACAAGGACTGACCTCCCCCAGGCAAGACAGAATTCTGTCAGCAGATGGACTTGAACTGCAACATCAGCTCCTTCATGGGTCTCCAGCCTGACAGCCCAGACTGCAGATTTTGGACTCACCAGCCTCCATAAGCATGTGAGATAATTCCTTTAAGTAAATCAATCTCTCTCTCCATATACACATCCATTGATGTGTTTCTCTGGAGAATCCAAATACACCTGGCTTTCTCACCCAACTTAGATGCCCTGTTCTTGCTTGCTAAGGACAACCCCTCCCGATTATTTACATCCCAGCTCTTTGGGGAATATGGTTAGATTATTAAAACTGAAACAACAACATATTCAAGTTATCAGGATAGATAATCTACTTATATCATATTACTTATTTCCTATGACGGTTATCTTATGTGGACCTCATGACTGAACATTCCTTTCCCATAAACCTCCACCACATTTAGACAATTGCCCAACTTTCGTCTTCCTATGAGCTTTTAACGCCCAGTATGTGGCAAAGTAATTCCTGAGCCTAGTTCCATAGAAGTCATCCGCATTTTGAAGATTCAGGATCAGAGCTTCATAGCCTAGAGACCTGGAAGATATTTAAATTACAAGTGAGAATAACCACACGTTTAACTGATATCAGAATTAGAAGTATCCCTACAACGTAACTTGCCCACCTATGCTTGTATGCTCCCAGGGGTGAAGGAATCATTATTTGCTAAAGATGCTGGTCCTACTTTTGGACAGCTCTGGCTTTCTGGAAGATTTTCCTAATAATATAAAGCTGCCATGTAATCTCTATGTATTGGGTAAATCTAATCCTCTTTTGCATTACATCTTTCCAGATATTTGGTGACAGCCAAGTCACCCTGAGTCTTCCCTTTTCCATGCAAAACTCCCTAGTGTTCGGGAGTTGCTGCTTTTACAAATCTTGATCTCTCCACCCCTTGCCAGGCCCCTTTTTACATAAAGATACCCTAAATTTTTATTCTGTAAATGTTGCAGTTTTTCCAGACATGGTCTGACTATGGTAGGGGACAGCTGAGCTATAATTTCCTTTGTTCTAAATATTATAGGTTTATTCACTGTTTTGGCACCAATATACACTTACACTGCCTAAGTCTTTCCTGTAAATTATGGCTGAGACATGCCTATTGTAAGACTGGGTGAGATACCACCTAAGCAAGTCTTTTGAGTCAATACAATTTCTCAGGGAAACTTTTGTTCTACAATATGATAACAAGAAATTGGCTAATTATAGCAAATTATTTTCACCTGATCCTTCTTAAATGCTGCAACCTCATCTCCTTTCCCAGGTATACTTAATTCCAAGGTGCATGATGCTTTGGAGCATCCTGTGGTGTAAATCAGCTTGTTTCTCAGCTTCTTCTACCGTTAGTTTAGGGATCCTCTATCTTGAGTCTGCTAGATCAGTTACCTTTCATCCATTCACTTTCTAGTTTCAAAAATTTTGTTGCTCTATTTTTTTCCTCTTTCCTTGTGGAGTTATTTATTTTAAAATTTTCTTTATTATAGTTTTAGTGGGAATCCAGAAGGGGGGACTAAAATAGATGTTTCTTAAATCTGCCATCTTAACCTAGAAGCCTAGGAACTTTCAATACATTTAAGAATTTTTTTTTTTTTTTTTGAGACAGAGTTTCACTTTATTGCCCAGGCTAGAGTGAGTGCCGTGGCGTCAGCCTAGCTCACAGCAACCTCAAACTCCTGGGCTCAAGCAATCCTGCTGCCTCAGCCTCCCAAGTAGCTGGGACTACACGCATGTGCCACCATGCCTGGCTAATTTTTTCTATATATATTTTAGTTGGCCAATTAATTTCTTTCTGTTTTATAGTAGAGATGGGGTCTCGCTCTTGCTCAGGCTGGTCTCGAACTCCTGAGCTCAAACGATCCGCCCACCTCGGCCTCCCAAAGAGCTAGGATTACAGGCTTGAGCCACCGCGCCCGGCCA
>VSMD01049255.1:0-48933 GCA_008750895.1 Mirza zaza | reverse complement strand
AGATAGCATATACTTGGCCTGTATTTTCTTATCCATTCTGCCAGCCTATGTCTCTTGAGTGGAGAGTTTAAGCCATTCACGTTTATTGAGAGAACTGATAGGTGAGGTAGATTACTGTTCATTCTGTTGGGTTGGATGTTGTTGCTATGATTTCCGTCTTGAGCCATTGTATTATCTGGCCTTTAATCTTTGGGTTTGGGTTGTTTTTATATTCGTGGGTTATTATTATGGTGTTCCGTGCATAATGCTGTTTTGAGTACTTCTTGTAGGGCTGGTCTTGTCTTGGTGAATTCTCTGAGCCTTTGCTTGTCTGAGAATGTCTTTATTTCTCCTTCATATACGAAGCTTAGTTTTGCAGGGAATAAGATTCTAGGCTGGGCATTGTTTTGTTTCAGAAGAGTGAGAATGGGGCCCCAGTCTCTCCTTGCTTGTAAAGTCTCATTAGAGAAGTCTGATGTTATTCGAATTGGCTTTCCCTTGTAAGTTACTTGCTTCTTTCGTCTTACAGCTCTTTGAAGGGCCTCCTTAGTTGATATTTTGGTCAGTCTGATGACTGCATGTCGTGACGTCTTCCTGTTTGCATTGAATGTCCCAGGGTTCCTCTGAGCTTCTTGAACTTTTATATCAAGATTTTGAGCAAGCCCTGGGAATTTTTTCTCTATTATATCTTGAATAGCTTGTCCAACCCTTGAGTGTTTTCTTCTTCCCCTACTGGCAACCCTATGACCCTCACATTAGGTTTCTTCACATAATCCCACATCTCTTGTAGGTTTTGCTCTTTTCTCTTGTTTCTCTGCTCTATCTCTGTGACTATTTATTTAATTGGAAGGTGTTATCTTCAATCTCTGAGATTCTTTCTTCTGTTTGATCTACCCTGTTCTTCAGGCTTTCCACTGAATTTTGTAGTTCCCTGAATTGATTCTTCATTTCCAGGAGTTTGGTTAAACTTTTCTTCATTGTATCGATTTCTTTAGTGAACTTTTGTTCCAGGTCTTGGAGGCTTTTTGTGCTTTCTTTGTGTTGGTTATTGAGTTGTTATTGCGGATCATTGAATTTTCTTATGATCCACATTCGAAATTCCTCTTCTGTCATTTTGGTTGCCTTATTTTGGTTGGTGTCCGTTTCTAAGGGGCTGGTGCTCCTCTTTGGGGGTGTGGTTTCCATTTGGTTCTTCACGTTTCCAGAGTTCCTTTGCTGATTTCTTCCCATGTCGACCAGTTGTTGCTTCTTTCCTTTAGGTTTTTGTTTGGGTATTCTCATGCCTTGTTTAGTTTCTGATCCCGTAGGTGGTGTCTGTGGGTGAGATTCAACCACTCCCTGTATAATGAGTCATTAGGTGCCATGAAGAGGGTGTGCAGGGTGTCTTCCTTGTCAGTAGGTTGCGCTTGCTTGGAGGAACAGGCTATGCTGTTGTTTTTGTGACCTTGACCAGCTCTTGTTCCTGTAGAGAGGCACTCTAGTGCCTCAGGTGGTGGGTGGGGCCCTGGGACTTCCAGGTGTGTCCTTTTCTCCCTCTCAGTGAGTGCTCGTCTGGGAGTGAGTCTGGGCAGAGCTGGGTTGGGTAAGCCTGCCCTCAAGCACCATAAATGCTATTAGCATGGTTCAAAGTTCTGTTTTCTGCTTCCGGGAAAAGCTTCCAAGGAGGGGCCGGAATTGCCCCACTCAGTCAGAGAGTCTGCATGTGGATGTGGGGCTGTCTGAGACCCACAGTCTGGGGCGGGCCTCGCTTCTTTCCACCGTCCCCAACTCTGCGGCTACTCCTGGGCTTCTGCCAGCAGGCCAGACCTCACACTGCGGGGCCTCCCCTGGCTGTAATGCTGGCCAGGAGGTTCCCTGCGCAGGAACGCCACCTGAGCTGGGCTCACGGCCTCCCTTTGGGAGGACAGTTGCCCCCTAGGACGCTGATCTGCTTCTGAAGGCACACACACCTCAGCAGGCTGTTCACGTATATCCCTTCTGTGCCCCGGGCAATGTGAGGCCTCGGTGCACGGGATGTGGTCTGCAGGTCTGACCTCTGGGTCCCACAGTTCAAACTGTATCCCCACCAGGGAGAGGAGTGCCAATCTCAATTCACCCACGGGGAGCCTAAGCTGGGTCTATGTCTCTTAGCCTCAGGGTCTGCCCCGTTCTCCTGGGATCACCGTGCCAGCAACTCCTGGGAGGGCTGGTGGGTAGGGAGCTCATGGTCTGAGTTCCTCTCAGTCAGCTGTAGGGCCCCAAAAGGGGAGGTCCCGATCCCTGGAGGTGCCTGCGGCTGGTGGCTATATTGTCTCTCTCGGCAGCCGCAGATAGGGTCGGGGGAGGGGAGAAGGAGGCAATATGGTGCCTGCCGCGTGGCTTGGGTCTGTGCACACGGAAGTGCCCTGTGGGAGTTGGGAGGCTGGTGCCGCCTCCGCTACAGGCTTACCGCTCACTGGTGGTGGCCATCTCTGGGCTGGTGTCCACAGGCCTCTCCACCCGCTGGGGAGCCCACCAACAGTCCGAGATGCAAGGGAGGGGAGAGTTAATCACTCCCCCTACCCTTGCCACTGGTCTCCAGGCTGCTCCAGAGGTCTCTGCTTCCAGTTCTCCTCCGCAACCTCCTCCCGTGGAGTCTTCTGTGGTCTCAGGTACCCCTCCTTCTGACCCTCATCCAATGTATGCTCATCTTCTTGCTTCTTTCTTCTAATTTCTGCTAGTATCTGTCTTTTCTGCAGAGACACTCTGTCTGGTGGTGTTTCTTGTCTGCCATCTTGATTCGGATCCTCCACTCTTTTCCAATGCTGTGTGTTTTTTGCCTGATCATATGACTCTTTTTTTTTTTTTGAGACAGAGTCTCACTTTCTTGCCCAGGCTAGAGTGAGTGCCATGGCGTCAGCCTAACTCACATCAACATCAATCTCCTGGGCTCAAGTAATCCTGTTGCCTTAGCCTCCCAAGTAGCTGGGACTACAGGCATGCACCACCATGCCCGGCTAATTTTTTCTATATATATTAGTTGACCAATTAGTTTCTTTCTATTTATAGTAGAGACAGGGTCTTGCTCTTGATCAGGCTGGTTTCGAACTCATGACCTCAAGCAATCCGCCTGCTTCGGCCTCCCGGAGTGCTAGGATTACAGGCGTGAGCCACCACGCCCGGCCCACATGACTCTTATTAGAAAATAGCAAGATGACAAAGGACAAATCCTCCCAGGAAATGCTGCCAACTGACTTTGGGGACAGTAATTATAAAAGCGTCATGAAACCACATTTAACAACAAAGCTTATGTGATAACCATAACAAGGAATGAGAATAAGACTGAACATTTCTGAACCCCTTGTTCCTGAACACCTTAAAGCCAGGTCCTTTGTGTAAGTTTTTATTTGACTCTCAGTGATTCTGAGTTAAGCACAACTCTTCTCATCACACAGAGAAGAAAGTCTAGGCCCAGCCAGGAAATCAGGGAGCACTGTGAGGGCCAAGATTGAGGCTGGTCTGGGCTCTTCCCCCCAGTGTTTCTCAAGGAGTGGTCCCTCTGCATGAGACTCATCTGGGGGGCACAATCAAGTTTATATTCCTGGGCCCCCAAGTCCTCCAGGATGACAGGGCCAGGACTCTTTATCATGCTCCCCCAGTAGGGTTGCCAGTTGCTATAAAGAACACCCAGGTATATTTGAATTTCAGATTAACAATGAATAAAGAAATAACAAAATGCCAAAATAGGCCACGCTTAAACTAAAAAAAAAAAAAAATTCATTGTTGATCAGAAATTCAAATTTACCTAGACGTTCTTCTTTTATTAGCTAAATCAGGTAAACCTTATCCCCAAAGGACTAGGATGCCCCCAGAAGTCATGTATGGACAAATAAACAGTCCATCATTGTTGTTCATCTTCCATTCCCCCCATCCCTTCTAGCTGCCCACCCTCACCCCAGAGCAGAGAATTTAATGCCATCTACCAGGGCTTCTCTTGCAGGTAATCCTGAGCAGGACTAGAGGGCAGCTGGTCAGGGTCACTCAGTGCAACCTGATCCCAAAAGTCTATGAGACACCATAAGCACATAAACTCATCAGAAGTTGGCTGAATCTGTCAGAATAGCATCAAAATAGCCTGGCTCTTCCTGTTTTATTCAAACATGAATTACCAAAAAGACTCTTTTTTGACCTTACACTTTGCCAAAACTCCTTTAAGGGCATCGTTTAGGCTTAGGTGAAATGGAAATTGTACTAGTTTTACAAATCCATGGGTTCCCAAGGCTAGAAATTCATGACAGGAAAATAGCAAAGGAATATTTCATTTTCTGTCCCTAGGCTAGTTGTGTATCTAACAGGCTGCCTTCAAAACCATGGTTGAAAAGATGAACTCATAACCAGGCTTACAGAACTCATGCTTAGAAAACACAGGCTCATACTAAGAAGGGTTTTATTTTTAAGACAAAACAAATAGCATAAACACAATCCAAATGCCAGTGCAAGAGTTCACTGAATTTTATAAGAGTCAGACATCAACTAAAAACTGGAACTACTGAAGAATGACCACTGCTTGTGGTGACATGAGTACAACATGTGCTTGTCTAAGAAGTCGTTCTATGTTTCCATACACATGGGAATATGTGACAAGAATGAAGCAATGCAAGGCAAAATGGCAGGTGATCAAAGCTTTAAGACCCTTTTCTCCACTCTAATGTGCTCTTGTTTTGTTTTTGAGAATTAAAGTAATCAGCAGGTCACTTTACAAGGAACTTTAATATCAAAGAACACATCCAAAAGTCTAAAATAGATTCAAGGTCACTACTAAAGTTATACAGGGAGGTCAGTGAGGGGAAAAGTTTGTGTTCTCAAAAGCCAGATTTCACACAATGGCAGGCACTACATCTCATCACATGTGCTTGCGTAGAAAAGATGCCGATCTCAATACAGGCTGGTCTTCTTCATGATGCGCAGGAACTCTTGCTCATTGACCTCTCCATCTCCGTCTCGATCAGCTTCGTCAATCATTTCCTGTGTGACAGTATGATTCAGGTTGGGTTAATTCGTAATCTAAACTAAAAGGCAATTAAGCAACAGACTAATAATGCTACGTGACTAGATAATTGTAGTCCACTTGATGTCAATGTGCCATTTTTTATAATAGCTCAGTTCCTGAAAAGTTACTTGAAAACCAAGTCATTCTTTGGCATACATAGCATCTGGAAGACAGCTTGAAAATCATCTTGACCAGAGGGATTCCTGAAACCTAAATTAGTAAGTAAAATTGTACATATGTACATTTTTCTGGACGCAAGGTTCATTGGTTTGTCAGACTATCAAAGGAGAATTAACTTATCAGCAGAGGGACAAGAGTACACTAGCTTTCCTTCAATGAGGTGCTCACACCAGAGAAAATGTGACTCAGAAAAGTCACAGAGAGCTCAAAGGCGGGAATCCTGAATCTCAGTCTGATACATTACAAACCTGCAGCTCCTCATCAGTCAGGTTCTCACCCAACTCTTTGGCCACGCGTTTCAGGTTTTTGAATGATATCTTCCCAGTTTCATCATCATCAAAGAGCTTGAAAGCTTTCAGGATTTCTTCTTTGGTATCTTTCTCAGACTTAAGAAGTAGAACAAAAAATGCATGAGTACGGTGATACTACAGTTACTCATGTTTTGTATCCCCACCTCTGCCTAGTCACCCTCTCTTTTTCAACAATATAACTTGAGTCTAGATTTGAGAAAAGTGTTAAGAAGCCCATTTTGGCCTCAGAGACATGCCAGGCAAAGCAGGCTCTCCAATCCAAGGTAATGTCTGCTCCCTAACTATTTCCCTAGCCCCTATCTATTTCATAAATGGTAAGGTCAGGTGTCTTCTTAGTGCACAAGCCAATAAATCTTGAGAAATAGGCACAAGGACTTGTTTTGGGGGCCCAAAGTAACATAAGGGGAAGACAGGCCTTCTAGTGCAGCTGCTGCCTTAACTGCTGTCTGGTCACATGACTTTTAACTGGCAGAGGCTGTGGGTCTCTGCCTCTGCGGAGGACTGGAGCTTGGCTTTTCATTGTGCACCGTCAAGTATCACTAGGCATCTACACGAGTTGCTTGTAATTGTGATTTTGTTTCTCTTGTTCAGAACTTTATCCAGTTCCAAAGCCAAGGAGGGATTTATGGGGCAACTAATTTCTTAGATTCATTCCCAAACCCCTCCACCCTGCCCCCACATCACTACATGGTCTTGGTGATAGCCTTCATGATATAATGGGTCCTAGGTCACAAACGATCAAATATCATCCAGGGTAGAAAAAGACAATAAATTCAATAAAATTATTACAAACCTAGAGATTTAAAAGTAAATATAAAAGATTATACCTAAAACATTCTGTCTGTACAAAGCAAGAAGAAAGTGGATTCATTTTTAAAATATAGGAGCAGTGGGTAGAGTTAAAATTGGGGAAAATATACTGCTTATGCTAGTAGAAGAGGGATCCTCTTGTGGAGGGAGGAGGTAGAGCAGAAAGAGAGGGCTATTTTACTTGTTATTAGATCACAGAGTGTTACTGGGGACCCAAGTACTCTAACA
Organism: Mirza zaza; assembly: GCA_008750895.1. Taxonomy (NCBI): domain Eukaryota; kingdom Metazoa; phylum Chordata; class Mammalia; order Primates; family Cheirogaleidae; genus Mirza; species Mirza zaza. The sequence continues at coordinate 42,417 of VSMD01049255.1, read as the reverse complement.
GAGGAAGAGAGTAAAATCTCCAGAAGCTCAAACCCCAGATATTCCTGAAAGGCACCTGCCAGTAGCTAAAGATAGAGAGAGTGCCTAAGAAGAGCAATTTGGGAAACAACCTCAAACATGGAATAGCTTTACTAGATGGTTACAGGATGTTGAGCCTCCTGATGTCTTACATGGGTCCACAAAGAAAACTGAAGGTATGATTAGATGATTTCAAAGAAAGAGAATTGTTAGAGTGGGGAAAGAGGATGGCCTATGCCATGGGAAACATACAAGTAGAAGGAAGATGAGCCATGCTAAGGAGGAGCCATGAGGCCCATGAAAGAGCAAGGCCTTACTTAGCTGCTGCCCCAGTGGGAACAGACCTCCTGGTGGGGTAATAGCTTATGTTCTCTTGGCCCTTTGAACTCTTTAAAAGGGTGACACCTGAGATTAGGGATGGATGAAATCAACCTTAGCAGCACTAAAAAAATCATATCCCTGTTGCAGGAAAAAGCAAAGCATGACTGCTGAAATAAACACCCCTCAGGCTGAGGCTGCTCTGAACAAAAAATTGGAGAGAGAGGAAGTTTGAAATTTAAAGTATATGGACTTTATATTCCCACAATGAGAGACATTTAAAAATTATTGTTGTTTATAGGTTTTACCACTTATGGTTATCATATTGATATATCATAAGTTGGAGAAAGATAATAACCAAAAACTGACAGAGGGTAAAGTGTCTTTTGTAACTTTGTGATCTTGCAGAAACCCAAACAGAACTTAGGCATCTTAATTCTCAGTCATTAATACTATCCTTATCAGGTAAACTCTCCAGATTTTATTGACTTTTCTTCAATGAAGTCATTTCCATATATAGATTCAAATTTATCTACCACTATGGGTGGAAAATATGCTGATTGTCTTAGCTAACTTACCATTTTCTGAGTCATCACAGTCAAAAAGTCACTAAAATTCATTTTCCCTGTCCCTTCCTTATCAATTTCACTTATCATTTTCTTGATTTCTTCTTTCTTGGGTTCAAAGCCCAGGGCTCTCATTGCCACCTATAATGAAAACGGGATCATCTCAATATGTACATATAAACCCAGCAGGAGCAAAAATGACAGTGTTGAGAGCATTAAGCTAGCATCTGACACAATAATGTTAAAATGATTGGGGAACACCGTAACATTGATCTAATTGACATCTGCAATCAATTTTATTTAATAACACTTGAGGTAAGTAAAGACAAGAAAACAGCACAGTACAACCTCTCTTGTTACTTTTTGCAGGGAAAAGAGGACAAAAGGAGTAGAATAGTGACAAGTAGAAGACAAAGCAAATGCACAGTAAAGGCAAGGCAGTACAGCAGGAATGTGCAGAGCTTGCCTTAAGTTCTTTAACATCTATAGTCCCAGTTCCATCAGCATCGAAGAGATCGAAAGCCTCCCGGATTTCCTGTTTCTGCTCTTCAGTAAGCTCAGGCTTAGGACTCATCCTTTTTCGCTGGGCACTTGATGCCATGTTACCCTTCTTAAAGTTGGAGGCCTTTACACATGATACAAACATATAAGCACATATTATATTATGTAATGTAGTCCATTTTTAAAGAAAGATAGCTACAGTCATCCATATCTATCTTTATACCAACCAATTCCAAAGCTTAAGAAGAGAGATAACAGAGTTTACTGGAAATAAAAGTGAATCTTTTCATGAACCTCTATCCCTCCTTCTTTACTATTGCTTCTAGAAGCAAGGAGATCACCTGGGGTTTTTTGGATACCTCTTATTGAAAACTGTCCTGAATGAGAGCTCATTCCAAAAGAAAGCTAGTCAAAGAACTGACTGTGGATAACTAGAGATAATCAGCTCTCCCTAAATGCGGGGATCCTGGCTCTGGAAACGACCTTGCAAAGTCCACTCGCAGTACTCTCCTTCCCAATAAGTACTACGACTTTTCGATTACTTCTAGATTTGGCCAAGTATTAGTTAAGTTGTTAACCCGTATGCTGTCACTATCGAGTAATAAAACTCAATGCATTCAGCACCTTTGAGTCTTCTCCAAGAAGTCCAAAGCATTTCCTGAAAACTTCTGTATTTAAATTGTGAAATACATATTAACAATCAGAACACAATAAACCTCCTAGCTCTTCTCGGAAACTTTGGCAGAGCTAGGCCGCCAGGAGGCCAGGGTCTGAGAGGGGTCTGAGCCTGTGGGGAACTCGAGTCTTTTTTACCCAGAAAGTGTCACCGAGGGGACCAAGGAAGGCCAGGGGAGTCCGAGGGGCGGGTGGGGGGCTGCTGGGGGTGAAAGGGAGACATCAGGCAAGAGCAGGCCCAGCAGGGCGCCTGGCGTCTCTAACCCTATCCTTCCGGGAAAGAGTTCAAAGGAAGGACGGGTGCGCCAAAGCTGAGAAAGGCTCAGAAGAGGCGGCTTGGCCGGGCTGGGGCCTGGGATGGGCTCAGCCTCTGGGTGCAGAGCGCGATGGGGCGGCCAGCACTCACCATAACCGACGGACTCCGCTGGCCGTTGTTACGGCAACCGACGTACACACTGACTCGGCGCCATTCCCACCACCCCGCGCGCGCGGCCCCGCTCCCCATTGGCTGCCAGCTCGCTGCTGCGGCTCCCCATTCGCGTGGGGTCGGAGTAGGTGGGGCTAACCTGGCAAAGCCCAGACCCAGGCCGGGTGTGATGCTCTGGCGACCGAGACCTGTCCTCATTGGGTAAGATCACGCCACGAGCGCCGATTGGCTGAGCCTGCCCCAAGCCGGGCCAATCCTCTTGGTTGAGGAAGCTCGGCCGATTCTCGGCTCATGCGGGCGGGGAGAAAGTCGTGGAGGTCCGCAGCTGAAGGTAGATGCGAGCTGCGTGCGAGCTGAGCCCGGCTAAGCGAGGAACCTACAGACTGGTAAGAGTCGTGGCCTTGCCCTTGGAGGCCGCCTTGTGTCGGCGACAGGGCAGGATGAAAGGGTGAGGGGCTAGGTGGGAGGGCCTGGGTCGGGTCCTTACTGCTGTGCTCTGAGTTCGGGACAGAGTGCATCGTGGGGACTGTACTCACGGGGCAACTGAGACCCGGAGAGGGCTAGGAGCATGCTAAGTGTCTTTGCACAGGTTGGACGGGTGGGACTTAGAAACCAAATCCAGCTGATGCTCTTTCTTTGAGGGTATCCCTTCCAGAGCACCCCCAGCCTAAGCCAGATGAATAGACCTCAGACCAGGTTCCAAGAGAGGATCACTTTAGTCTCACCTGGCTAAAAGCAGCCCAGGATGGTGAGCAGGTGGCCTTGGGAACGGACTTTGAAAGGAGTGAAGGGATATGAGTGAGCATGAGGGGCTAGGAGAGGTCATCAGAGTATACTTTTTGACACCCAAACGCTCAAGGCAGGTAGGGAGGAGCATTCCAAGCCAAGACACTGTCGTGAGCAATGTCACAGGAGTTTTGGAAGTGAGAGGTATGCTCGGAGAATTAAAAGGGAGCACGTGTACACGGCTGCGGACTGAGTTAGAGCTGCAGAAGTGGAGGCCCAGAGTCTGCCCTAACCAGCTCTGTGGCTTTTGACCTTCATCTGCTTCCCTCCAGGCATTAGGGCAGTAACTCAGGGAGGCAGAGGGCAAAAGCACAAGTTTCTCAGACTGAAACAGGCCTGAGGCTTGTTAGCACCCCTTAATGTAACTTCTGCCCTTTGCCCTCATCCCCTTTGAACAGTGAACCAGATTCAAACAGTTGGGTCATATTTGACTCCTTCTTTCCCTGTCCTCTCCCCTGTATCCAGCCTCCCTATTAGCTCTGACCTTGAAATGCTGTTTCTTTTCTCTCTTCTACCTCTGATACTCCTCTCCTGATTTAGGCCTTCATCATCAGTCTCCCAAGTAGTACAAGCCAGAGTTCTCACCATGGTCTGCAAAGCCTGGCAGGACATGTCCCCTCACATCATGCAACACCTGCTCTTCTCCTCCTCACCTCTGGCTCCCTTCAGCCCCGGAACACTGGCTTTGCTTTGGGCCTCATGTGCCAGGCACACTTCTGCCTTGAACTTCTGCTCTCACTGTCTCCTCTTCCTGATGGCCTGTATTTTTCCCTCCTCCAGATCTTTCCTTGGCTATCACCTCAGTGAGGCCGCCCTAAGCACCATATTTAAGTACTGCAAGCCTCTAGTACACCCAAGCCCCTCACCTTGCTCTACTTTTTTTTTCCTTTTCTTTATATTTTTATTTATTTTTTATTTTAATTAAAATTTTTTTTATCTCGGCCAGGCGCGGTGGCTCACGCCTGTAATCCTAGCACTCTGGGAGGCCGAGGCAGGCGGATTGCTTGAGGTCAGGAGTTCGAAACCAGCCTGAGCAAGAGCGAGACCCCGTCTCTACTATAAATAGAAAGAAATTAATTGGCCAACTAATATACATAGAAAAAATTAGCCGGGCATGGTGGCACATGCCTGTAGTCCCAGCTACTCGGGAGGCTGAGGCAGCAGGATTGCTTGAGCCTAGGAGTTTGAGGTTGCTGTGAGCTAGGCTGACGCCACGGCACTCACTCTAGCCTGGGCAACAAAAGCGAGACTGTGTCTCAAAAAAAAAAAAAAAAAATTTTATCTCCTCTCTTTTTAATAGCCATTCATGGAGTTCAAACCAGAAGTTTTTTTTTTTTCATTTTTGTACTTACCACCTTCTAACCTACTGTATATTTTATTTATTTGTTTTGTCCTTTGATTCCCCTGCATTAGAAGACAAGCTCTCTGGGGACAGGCATCTTTGTTTTGCTCACTACTAGTGCTTCAGGACCTGGGACAAAGAGAGGTACATATTTGATGCTTACTAAATCTTGGTCCAATGACTGCTTAGTAGTCCTGGTTTCCTGCCTCTCACCTAACTAGGCCCCCCTGCTCCACCAGGCTGTTCTTCCCAGTGATCAACTCTAGTCAGGTCAGCTCCCTGCTCCTAAGCCTTTGGAAGTTTCCCATGACGATGAGGTAAAGTCCAGGCACTGCAGCGTGGCGGAGGAGCCTCCTGCCCAGGTTTGCCCTTGCTCGTCCTTCTAGCTTCCTGTCCCTCCATACCCTGCTTCCCAGTCATTTGGTCTACTCTCAGAGTACAAGGACCGAACACAAGTTCCACCCAGGCTGTGTGACTTAGGCAAGTCACTTGACTTCTCTGACCCTCGGTTTCTCATCTATTGACTGAGACCAGAAAGAACTGTCTGCCTGACTGGATGCTTTGGGATCGTAATGGGATCATGAATTCACATGTAAAAGGGCCTAATGGTCTTCAGGCAGTATTACAGTTGACCCTTGAGCAACACCAGTTTGAATTGCACAAGTCCACTTATGTGTGGATTTTCTTCTGCCTCCGCCACCCCTGAGACAGCAAGACCAACCCCTCCTCTTCCTCCTCCTCTTCAGCCCATTCGGTGTGGAGATGACAAGGACGAAGACTTCTATGAGGTCCACTTCCACTTAATGAGTAGTAAATATATTTTCTCTTCCTTGTGACTTTCTTAAACAACATTTCCTTTACTCTAGCTTACTTTCTTGGAAGAATATGGTATATAATACATATAACATGCAAAACGTATTAATCAATTGTTTACATTATTGGTGAGACTTTTGGTCAAAAGTAGCCTATTGGTAGTTAAGTTTTGGGGGAGTCAAAAGTCAAAATACGTGGATTTTCAACTGTGTGGAGGATCAATGCCCCGTAACCCCAGTGCTGTTCAAGGGCCAACTGTAGTTCTTTTCTCTGATTTGCTCTTGTCATTCCTGGTGCTTGGCATGCCCGGAGCCTGAGGCTTGCCCCAAATTTCTTCCCCACACTGCAGCCAGAGTGATCTTTCTGGTCACAACACACCACTGTCTACAACTTCCAGGGGCTCACCCATCTTCCCCCTGGGCACGCCTTAGCATGGCACACATCCCCTGCTTGTTCTCAGCTGTGCTCCCAGTCTGGCTTCACACTTGCTGTTACACAACTCATCACAGTTGCCAGAACATACTGGCTGTGTGCCATAACGTCGTCCTTCCCACCCCAGCCATGGAGTCTTTCAGGACACCCTTGCCCTTTGTTAGACTCGCTCTTCTTGGGCCTTTAGAACTTGGCTCAGAGACCGCCACCTTGGGGCGGGTGCCCTGTATTGGTGCTTGGGGCCCGCCCTCATCGGAGCACAAATGAACTTCTGTGATTCTCTGGTCACTCCCTGTCTCCTGTGCTAGATGGTGGACTCCTTGAAGGTTGGAGCTGTGTCTCAGTCAGCTTGTGCCTGGAAGTAGCCAGCATGTTGTGACTTGTGAATGAGGGAATGAATGAATGAGGTGACACCTAGAGGATTCTTTTTATATGTTTCAGCTCCCATTTTAACTCAGGGGCTTGTTTGAGTCTCACAGCACCTCTAAGGTAGACAGGAAGGATTGCTGTTTTACAGATGAGGCCTCTTCGCCAGCAGCAGCGACATAATTCACCAGATAGTCACTCAAACCCATATTCCATTCCAGGCTCTCTGCTGGGCCTCGAGGGGCTCACAGCCCAGTGGGTCAAGACAGGTGTGAAAAAAAAAAGTCTAATGCAGTACGCTAAGTGTTAGGACCAGAGCATAAACAGGGGCTGAGGAAGCAGCTCACCTCTTCTGGGTAGGGGGAGGAGGTTTCACAGAGGGCAGTTGAGCTAGGACTTACAGGATGAGGAGGGACTCACCATGTAGGGGAGGAGAAGGTATTCCAGGCAGAGGGAACACCAGGAGTCAGGCTCCCAGGCATGCTGTTGGGTTTCTGAGTGGTCCTCCACAAAATCCAAGCTAGGGGCTTACCGTGTCCAAAAATAGACTAGCAAAGAGACAAACAACTGACAGAAACATGCAGACACCGCAGGTCTGTGGAAGGGTGAGGTTGAGCTGTATTGCCCCAGCATAGTAAGTGCTAAACTGAAAGCTCTAAAGAGAAATGACCTTTTACCCGTCAGCCTTACTGGTCCTAACCCATGTATTTTCTTCCCCATATCATATATTTGAGTTCTGAAAGGTAGGCATTGCTTTTGCTCTCACAGAACTCCTGCTTTACATAATTTTCTCAAAGAAATGTATCCATAATGAAGGCATGTGCTGGCCTCAGGTGAACTCTTCTCTTTCTCTTAGATCACCAGGGTCAGGCTTGCAGGGGGGCTGAGCACCAGGCACAAGGTGACAGGAGACAGGGGAATCCTCTTTTACAATCCCAGGCTCAGTTCCCCATATCAGGATTGCAAAGAAAGGTCTAAGAAATGCTCCTTGGCTTCCCTTGGATAGTCACACTCTACTGATTGAGGAGTTTGGGAGAAGCGTGCTGTCTGCCTGTGGACTGAAGTGACAAGCTTTCAGTGGCCACATTCCAGCTTCCTACACTGGACTCCATGGAAGGCAGAGCTCTCATGACCTTTCCCCTTTACAAAGAGACCACACTAACACTTTTTAGAAGGGAGGAGACATTCTCATCTCTCTGTCTGGTTTGAAACAGACAGACTGTCCCTTCCTTTTGTCTCCAGGAGTCTCTTTTCATCAGATCCTATCTGCAGCTTCACCAGTACAAGATGGGTCTCTTCCTAAATGCTTCTTAGCCTAAGACTTTGTCTCAATGTATACAGTAGATGCACACATTGTTTTTTAATGGATTCAAAGACCTAACATTTTAAAGGAAAATGACTTGAGGCTTTTGCTGTATGGACCCTCACAATCCACCTGTCCCTAGAACATTGCTCTTTGGGGACTTATTTTCAATAGTTCAAGCTATTATTCTGTGTGTATGTGTGGTAAAGTAAACATAACAGAAAATGTACCATAGTAACCCTTTTTAGGTGCATGGTTTGGTGGCATTAAGTACATTCCCATGTTGTATGACCATCACTACCATCCAGCTCCAAAACTCTTTTCATCTTATGAAACTGAAACTCTGTCCCCATTAGCAATCACTCCCCATTCCACCTCCCCCCAACCCCTGGCAACCACCATTCTACTTTCTGTCACTAGGAGTTTGACAACTCTAGGTCCCTTACATAAGTGGAATCCTATAGTATTTGTCCTTTTGTGGCTGGCTTATTTCACTGAGCATAATGTCCTAAAGGTCCATCCATGTTGTAGCCTGTCTCAGAACTTCATTGCTTCCTATGGTTGAATAATAGTCCTCTATCAATGGACACTTGGATTGCTTTCATCTTTTGGCTATAGCGAATGGTTAGGGCGTGAAGTCCACATGCGGGGGGAGAAAGAATTCTCAGTGACTAGGATATCCAAAAGTAAAAGTTTATTTATTTTCCTGAGAAAGAAAGAGAGAGGGGAGAGAGAGAGTGAGAGTGTGCCCACAACACACAGAGGGAAGAAAGAAATGTTGGGCCACGAGGAAAACTGCTTGGTCCTTTTAAAGGGTAGAAATGGCTTTTTTCTCTGCTTCAGGGGACTGATAACAAAAGTGGCTGTGAAGCTGCTGTGTTGGCTATTTCTGTTTCTCATGTAGCAGATTGGTAGCAGACATTAGTTTCTTCTTTCTTCTTGCTAGCGGTACTGTCTCTCCTTGAGGAAACAGGGGAAGCTCACACTCCTACCATCTGCTTAGGAACTTTTTCAAGGCTAAGAACTCAGAGATAACAAGTTAGGCAACAGTGTTTTAATTAAACAAGCGGTAGTTGTGTTGTGAGTGTATTTCTCTTACTTTCTGTTTGGTAGTTTATTTTCCTTTGTACATAAGCTATTAGTAAGACCACCTTTCATGAATAATGTTATATGAACATGGATGTACAACAATCTGTTCAAGTTCCTGCTTTCAGGTTTTGGGAGTGTATACCAAGAATTGAAATTGCTAGATCATATGGTAACCTGTTTAAATTTCTGAGGAACTGCCATAGTGTTTTCCATAGCAACTACGCCATTTTATATTCCTATCAACAGTATATGAAAGTTCTGATTTCCCCACATCCCCTCCAGCACTCATTACTTTCTGTTTTCTGGCTTTTGATGCTAGCCATCCTAATAATGGGTATGAGGTGATATTGTGGTTTTGATTTGCATTTCCTTAATGATTATTGATATTGAGCATCTTTTTTTTTTTTTTTTTTTTTTTTTTTTTTGAGACAGAGTCTCGCTTTGTCGCCCAGGCTAGAGTGAGTGCCGTGGCGTCAGCCTAGCTCACAGCAACCTCAAACTCCTGGGCTCAAGCAATCCTTCTGCCTCAGCCTCCCGAGTAGCTGGGACTACAGGCATGCGCCACCATGCCCGGCTAATTTTTCTATATATATATTTTTAGTTGTCCAATTAATTTCTTTCTATTTATAGTGGAGACAGGGTCTTGCTCTTGCTCAGGCTGGTTTCGAACTCCTGACCTTGAGCAATCCGCCTGCCTCGGCCTCCCAGAGTGCTAGGATTACAGGCGTGAGCAATATTGAGCATCTTTTCATGTGCTTCTTGGCCTTCTGTGAAGTAGATCGTCTTTGGAGAAATGTCTGTTCAATCAGAGCTATTATTGATCATTTTAACCTGAATGTATATCACATGTTGGATGTAGGTGGGCAGTCTGGGGAGGAGGGTTGCCAGTGGGATTTGGCTCATTCTCTAGGCTAGTCCTTGGTACCCCACTCCCTAGAGACAGCTAGGCTGTCACCAGAATTCTTATCTGACTTATAATATTTATAGACTTCAAAAGAATTGCTGTATAATTTGAGGAAAAGTAGGTTTTGTTTTGACAATAGGCTGGTTTGCTAAGAATTGTATGATCATTGTTTGAACAGTACAGCCCCATCAGGGCAGGACATGTTTCTTCTTTCACCTCCTGCATCCTCCTGTAGCAAGCAAGGAGGGGTGTAGGCGCTAAAGCTTCTTGGTCTTGCTAGTAGTACGTGGGCCTATGGGATTGGCAGCTGTGCTGTGTGGATTTGGGAGCTATAAACAATACTTCTATGAGTGTCCTGGGTCTACTATAGCAAATGACCACAAACTGGGTTACTTAAAACAACAACAATTAATTCTCTCACAGTTCTGGAGGCTAGAAGTCTGAGATTGAGGTTTTAGCAGGGCCACATTCCCTCCAGAGGCCCTAGAGGAGGATCCTTCCTGCCTCTGGCAGCTTCTTGTGGCTCCAGATGTTCCTTGGCTTGTGTCTGCATCACTCCAATCTCTGCCTTTGACTTAATGTGGCCTCCTCCTCTTCTCCCTGTATGTCTCCTCTGTATGACTCTTATAAGAACACTTGTCGTTGGATTTGGAGCCCACCAAGATAATCTCCCCATCCTGTGATCCTTAACTTCATTATATATGCAGAGACTCTTTTTACATATAAACGCACATTCACGGGTTCCAGGGATTAGGCCGTGGACAGATCTTTTGAGGGACCACCATTCACCCAACTACAACAATCCAGAACTGTCTTCACATGTCAAGGTGGAGGCCATGGTGTTTCTTTAGAGCCCTGTGCCCCTTCATTGGCAGAGACCATTCCTGACCCCCTCCTAAGGGGCCATCCCTGTGCAGAGGATTCCATTCACTAGAGATGTCTCGTGTTGCCTGATTCTTTTGAAACAAGTGCTCTGGTGTCCTGAGTGTTAACCTACGGACCAGCCCAGCCACCATGGTGCCAAGAACATTCCCTGTGACTGCCACAGAGATCTTAAGCAAAATAGCCACTTATTTTCCTCTCATCATTAAAGGGGCTCAGAAGGATTTTTGTCATCCTTAGACACCCTGAACAGCCCCTCCGTTGGTCCATTTCTTTTCCTACTTCTCATGCAAAGCCTGAGATTGTGGAGGTGATTCAATCTGTCCTTCAGTTCCGATGTTTAGTTAGAAGAGCTGAGTCAAGTGTTTGGGGCCAGTCGCTATGCTGTTCCCCAAATGAGGCAAGAAGGGGAATAGTTGGCTTATGAGTCTCCCTGCGTCTTAGTTCCTCTTTACACCCTGCCCTGAACTACTGCTGAGTGTACCCTTTACAATACAAATCCTTGGTTGTATTAATATCTTCATTAGTCAGTATCTGGTTGTTGCGAGAAGTCCAGGAATTAGCTGTTAGGCAGGACCTGGCAGCATTTTCAGGGCAGACAGGACAGCCTCTGCCTGCCCAAGCTTACAGGGCACGGTAGCAGGTATGGCAGGAGAGGTCTGAAGTGGCAGAGGGATTCCAAAGAGGGCCACAGAGGAGGCATGGTAGGGGTGACTGCTGCAGAGGAAGGGACTGTGGGAGAGGTCTGAAGTGGCAGAGGGATTCCAAAGAGAGCCACAGAGGAGGCATGGTAGGGGCGACTCCTGCAGAGGAAGGGACTGTGGGGAAAAGGGAGGTGTCAACGGAAAAAAGCCAAACTCTGCAAAATAATTTTTTTTTTTTTTTGAGACAGAGTCTCACTTTATTGCCCAGGCTAGAGTGAGTGCCGTGGCGTCAGCCTAGCTCACAGCAACCTCAAACTCCTGGGCTCAAGCAATCCTGCTGCCTCAGCCTCCCAAGCAACTGGGACTACAGGCATGTGCCACCATGCCCGGCGAATTTTTTCTATATATATTAGTTGGCCAATTAATTTCTTTCTATTTATAGTAGAGATGGGGTCTCGCTCTTGCTCAGGCTGGCCTCGAACTCCTGAGCTCAAGCGATCCGCCCACCTCGGCCTCCCAGAGAGCTAGGATTACAGGCTTGAGCCACCGCGCCCGGCCTCTGCAAAATAATTTTAAAGAGATTTATTCTGAGCCAAATTTGAGGACCATGACCCGGAGCCACTGCCAAGAGTCCTTAGGTAAGTGGACTCGTGGCTGGGTCACAGTTTGGTTTTTATACATTTTAGAGACAGGGGTTACAGGTAAAGCCATCAATCAATACGTGGGAGGCACACATTGGTTTGGCCCAAAAAGGTGGGACATTTCGAAGGGAGGGAGCTTACAGGTTATAGGTGGGTTTAAAGATTCTTTGGATTGTAATTGGCTAAAGACATGAAGCTTTGTCTAAAAGCTCGGAATGTTTACCAGAGATAAGCTACCACTTGTTGCCTAAATTGAGGACCTGCAGGTTTGTCTTGCATACCCTTAGGCCTGCTAATGGGTTACAAAGGAAGTCTCCAAGAAGCGAGGGGGAATCATAAGGCATGTCTGACCTCTCTCCTGGCAGGGTCCATTCAGTCATCCGGTGGGGGGGTTAAGCATTTTAATTTACAGAGGGATGGGTCAAGCAGGGAACTACAGGTTGACTTTGTTTATTTGTTATGTGCATTCTAAAAAGGGCCCTGAAAAGTCAAGTTTTAAAATATATTGTCCTAATAACTTTCATTATGAGTTCAGAAAAATGCTCCCCCAAATGGCCCCATCTGATATTGAGGGTCAACATCCATTTTAAGGCCATTTTGGCCTTCAACACGCCCACAAAATCAGCTCCCCACAGGGACACATGATTGTGTCCTTTTGTCAGAGGTGGCCCAGGGGTATAGAACTGGAGGTGTGGGATGGAACTGGAGCAGTCGTGGTGCTGCCTGCCGCCTGCTGCCTCCTCACCGAAGTGTCCTCGGAATCTCGTCTTTCAGGAGCGAAGTTATACTCTTTTCTAGTCATGGCTTTTGCCATCTCCACATGTCAGGGGATCTGTAAATAAGTAAATTGGCCACTACCAAGAAAACATAGGTGTAAGGCCAAATGCATCCTAATCAAATGGCTTCTTTGTAACTACTGTTCAGTACTGCAGATGGGTGAAGGGAGGAGCATGCCCTAGGGGCTCTCACTAAAGCCAGACTCCCATGTTGGGTAGCATTCTCAGATTTTGTCACTACTGCCTCCTGGTTGTGAACTGCTGGGTCCCCATCATACTCTGACCACTTCCCAAGGGTTCTGATGGCCCCAGACACTTGGTTCTTCCACACATAGTCAGAGTGGCTTTAACTTCTCCAAGCAGGAGAGTCCCATCTCCCATTACACTCTGACCATCCCCCGCCCCAGCATCCTATGCCTTGACATCCTGGGAATGTGCCCGTGAGTTCATCTCATTGATCGGGAAACTGTGCCACAGCCGAGAGAGGTGACTGGAGCACACAGTTCATGGTAGGGCCAGGACTGGAACCAAGACTTCCCAGGCCTTCACACTACCACAGTCTAATGTGCACCATGAGAGAGCTTGAGGATAATTGAAGCATGTGAATGCCATGGAGAAAGCTACACTGCAAAAGATGACGTGATTTAACTGGCTTCCCATTCTGCCTCTATCCAAGTGTATGGTGATTTGTGGGCCCACTGATGCTCATCTCTAAGAGAACAGCAGACATCATAGGAATATTATCTGCATGCTTCCTTGCACAGCGAAAGCCATGGGTCAGCTATTTGTGAAAACTCAATGGGAGGATGGCATCCACCCAGAAGACTAACAGCTAAAGTTATTTTGGCTTATACAACATTAACATCTATCTGTAAATATATCTTTCAGAAAAGAAGACTTGATTGCAAACAGAACCACATTCTGCATCGAAATGGAACAAGCAGTCAGTGAGCCAATGAGAGGCCAGGACATGCAGACACATTTAGCCGAGGACCTTCCCAAAGTGAGAACTGACATGGGAAAGGTTAATCAAAATCAGGTAAAGGGAAAGTTGACACATGCATAGCAGCAAGCTGTTGATATTTACCTGCGAGTCAAAAGTTATATTTGTACATTTATTAAATCAATCAGTATAGGGTATTTTTATATATAAGATATTAATATATAGCTTTATTTAACATTTATAAGTCACTTATTGCTTGTAACAAATATCAGAATGCAGTGGTTTAAGAGCTCATGACTCTGTGGTTTGGGGTGGGCCTAGCTGGGGGGGATCCTAGGCTGGTCTCCCCTGGTCTCATGCATGTAGCTGCGGTCACACATCTGGCAGTAACTTTGGCTGTCAGCTGGATGCCTCAGTTTGCCTTCACGTGGCCTCCAGTAGGCCACATTGGGCTTCCTGGTAGAATGGCAGAAGCTTTGCCAGAGGGCGGCAGAAATAGTTGCAAGGCCTTCTAAGATCTAGTGTACAAGTCTCAGAAGAGACTTGAAGGAATTGTTGAGTTCAGTCATTGTCAGGCCTCCTGGAGCATCTTCATATAGGTCTGCAAAGGCTTGGTTTGATTCATTCTTTTTTTTTCTTTTATTTCATCATATTATGGGGATACAAATATTGTTAGGGTTACATATATTGCCCCTGCCACCCCTCCCCCACCCCACCGTGCCAGAGCTTCAAGTGCATCCAACCCCCAGATGGTGTGCACCACACCCATTATATAAGTATACACCCTTCACCTCTGCCCCCTTCCCACCTGCCCTCCACCTGATAAAAGTTTTTTGGTTTTTTTGACATTTTGGTTACATTGTATATCTTTGCCTCTCCCTAAGAAGGGTTAGAGGTATTCCCTTCCCCCCACAATGCTTGCCACATCCCTAAGATGTGGGTCTCCCCCCTCCCCCCGAATCCCTGGTTTGATTCATTCTTAATGCATGTTATACTTCAGAAATGTAATCACACCAAGGTGAAATGTTATTTTTATATCAAATGTTAATAAATTAAAGATCCCCAAGCCCAAGGGGTTTTTGTGGGCCACCAGATCACCCTGGTTTTGTTGTAGAGCTCGGAGTAAAGCCTCCCCTGGGCATCTATGGTTAGAGCCATTTGCCATCTGCAGTCCCTTATGTGGGTGAATTAGGATTTTATTGCTACTTAGCAGCCAGAAAAAAAAAAGTCTAGGTTCCAATGGTTACGGCAAACTGCCATTGTCATCTAGTGTCAAATTTTTGTGTTCTTCAAAATAACTTCTTTTTTTCTGACCGATTGACTTTATAGGAAGTAAAAGTTGTAAATTTAAACTACTAAAATAAAAAGAATACTTTGTCTTAACTTATATATTCTGCATAACATCTCTCTGAAAAAAGAGTCCCACTGTTAACGACAAAGCAAAACAAGAAAGGTTGGGAAAAACACAATGGCCCAGACCATTCTCTTATGTCAAGATTATATTACAACTAAATTAGTTTGTGGAGATGGCTCTTTCCTATTCTTAACACTATCTTCAAGACGTTGATTTTATAACTCCTCTCAGTAACCTGTTTTTGAGTCCTACTGCCTGTTTCCAGTCTAGAATTTTATTCTGAATTGTTAGCACATACTCTTTCTCATTCACTGTGGCCATGAAAATGGGTATTTCACATGACCTCCTCTAACCCCATAGCATTATAGATGTGATTAAAGACATCGCTCCGGCCTGGCGCAGTGTCTCATGCCTGTAATCCTAGCACTCTGGGAGGTGAGGTGGGAGGATTGTTTGAGGTCAGGAGTTCGAGACCAGCCTGAGCAAGAGCAAGACCCTGTCTCTACTAAAAATAGAAAGAAATTAGCTAGACAACTAAAAATATATAGAAAAAATTAGGCGAGCGTGGTGGCGCATGCCTGTAGTCCCAGCTACTTGGGAGGCTGAGGCAGGAGGATGGCTTGAATTCAGGAGTTTGAGGTTGCTGTGAGCTAGGCTGATGCCAGAGCACTCTAGCCCAGGCAATAGAGTGAGACTCTGTCTCAAAAATAAATAAATAATAAAGACATCAGCCCATCACACATAGACTTCTCAAGGGTAAAGGCTAGTTTGATTCCTGTCACTACAAAACTTGCTATGGAATAGCTGTTGGCCTGCTTATCCCAAGCAATGTTGGTACAGCATTTTAGTATAATAAAATAATCCATGGCACCCTGTCCAAGGGTAGAATACTGATAAGTCACATTTAAAATCGTGAAATGGAATTGCATTAGAAATAATAGCAAGGTTATTTATTTTTTGAAAAAAAATTAGACTAAACACCTGTAACTAGAGATGCCAGATAATATAAATGAGGCAAGCTGAAGTCCTTCAGGATGCTGTCAAACATGTCTCATTCTGGCCAGGTGTGGTGGCTCGTGCCTGTAATCCTAGCACTCTGGGAGGCCGAGGCGGGAGGATCGTTTGAGCTCAGGACTTCTAGACCAGCCTGAGCAAGACCCCATCTCTACTAAAAAATAGAAATAGCTGGACAACTAAAAATATATAGAAAAAATTAGTCGGGCATGGTGGTGCATGCCTGTAGTCCCAGTTACTCAGGAGGCTGAGGCAGGAAGATTGCTTGAGCCCAGGAATTTGAGGTTTCTGTGAGCTAGGCTGACATCGCAGCACTCTAGCACAGGCAACAGAGTGAGACTCTGTCTCAAAACAAACAAACAAAAAGCCAGCGTGTCTCATTCTGACCCTCTTTTATAAACTTTTAGTAAACCAGGAAAACCTAAGTTGGGAAATGGGGAAGTTTGGTGTTAATCTAAATAACCGTAGATTGCCTGTGCAGGTGACTGGGGACGAGGGGAGAAGAAAGGGGTTGCCAGAAAGGGGATTGATGGGAGTTTTGTATTTAACTTGGCTATGACCTGAGGAAATATTATCAATGTCAGTCAAGGTGCTAATTATTTACCATGGTGTGATGACATGTATATAGGAATAACCAGAACAAAGCATAGAAAAGGATGGAAAGTGAGTTTGGGGTGGCAGAAGAATGGCAAGGCCGATTATATCAGTGGGTTATGCGTGAACAAGTGATGCCAAGGTTACAGCGCTCTCTAGACGGGCCTGGTGGAATCTAGCACAAGGGCCATTTCAGAGCTGTAGAAGGTGTCTGGCACTGGCATCCCTGAGTCTCTTGCACAGCTCAATTGTGTCAATGTTTAAGGAATAAGTAGGGAGGTCTGTTTTTAATCAGGAACAGAATTTCTTTAAAATAATTAGTTTCTACATACCCAACTTAGATTTACTGTACACGATCTACAGAAAATGAAGGTTTGTCACCTTAAGGAAGCCCAGATGCAGTTTTAGAAAGACCCTAGGGAGGAGGGATATTACAGGTCCTCCTTTGGGGACATTTGTGGCCAGCTTATTCAGCATGCAGCAGCCACAATGTTGCATTGACGTGCTAAACTCAGAATATTTAAGCGCCTGCTTGTGGTACTCTGGCTTTCCACTATCTCCAGATACCAGCATTGGAATTACTCAAGAAATTGTATACGCTAGAGAGGCTGAAGTGTAAACGCCATAGCTCTCCTCTGGTTCTTCAACTTCCTGGAAGTTCAGAGGAGGGAAAGCAGAGCCTGGGACGGGCCCTGTGAGGAGCAGTTCACCCATCCTCACTACAGCCCTACCTGGAGATCCCATCAAGACAGTCTTAGAACACTAGGCTCAGGTGAGAAGGGGTTGGGTGATCACAGCCCCCTTGTGGTCAGCGAGGAAAAGGGACGGACTTTGTCCTGTGAGGATTTGATAGTTTCCACTTGATGTTTTAAATGGAAACTATCAAATGGCTGGGGTGTTTTTTTTTTTTTTCTTTTTTTCTTTTTTGGCCATAGAAAAGTGCCCAGGGATCAAATATTGGGACTAACAAGGTATCACTTTTGGGGTTTTGTTTGTTTGTTCAGATTGTCCAGTTTTGATCATAGGTGGTTTAATTTTCTTTCACTACAAAACATGGTTTTTGTCATCAAATCCAAGCACAGTCTATCTCAGTATCATCTGTTCTCTCTTCCCTCCTTACTGATCCCAGGAGAGGAGGCTGCATTACTGATAGAACAGCAGAATTACATAAAGCTTCCAGCTTGGCTCTGGAAGAGTTTTGAGCAAAACAAACAAATATATCAGCCATTGCAGTGGCTCAGCATGTGTACGTGGGCTCCTTATAACTTCTGGTCCTTCCCCCACCCTCCCTCTTTCCACAGGCTAAGAAATGCACAGTGATCGGAGGCTCTGGATTCCTGGGGCAGCACATGGTGGAGCAGTTGTTGGCAAGAGGCTACGCTGTCAATGTGTTTGATATCCGGCAAGGGTTTGACAATCCCCAGGTGCAGTTCTTTCTGGGTGACCTCTGCAGCCAACAGGTAATGGATCACGCAGCCTTGCTGCCAGGTCCCCAGAGGGACACCATGGCACTTCCTGTGCTCAGAGGCCAGCCAATATGTTGTTTGAAAAAATTGTTTTATTTTGAAAAATTTTAAAGTTAAAGGACAGAATTTAGCACACACCACATTCTTACTACTCACAATGACTTACTGTTGTCTCTGTTGCAACTACCAGTTCTGCTGAGGTAGCATGAAAGCAGCCATGGTCAGCACATAAGGAATGTGGATGGCTGTGTGCCAATAAAACTTTACCAAAAAGGCTGTAGTGTGCCGACTGCTGCTCCAGGGTAGACACCCAAAAGAGCAAGTGCTGGGCCACAGGGTGTTTTTATTAAGATATAATTCATATACCATAAATTTCACATGCTAAAGTATATAATTCAGTGGTTTTTACTATATCCATAAAGTTGTGCAGTCATCTCCCACTATCTAATTCCAGAACATTTTCATCCCCCAAAAAGGAAATCCTATCCCCATTAAGCCCCCATTCCTCCCCCTGCCTTCCCAGCCCCTGGCAACCAGTGATCTGCTTTCTGTCTCTGTGGCCTAGACTTCTGTGACTGGCTTCTTTCACTCAACCTAATGTTTTCAAGCTTCATCCATATTGTAAGGGTATTAGTATTTTGAATCTTATTAGATTTTGCCAAACGGCTGGACAAAGCTTCCATGTGAGTTTTATATTCACATGAGCAGTGTGGTAGATTCCCCATGGCTCCACATCCTTGCCAACGTTGAACATAATTAGACTTTTTGGTGTTGCCATTCTGAAGAGCATGAAATGGTACTTCAGTGATAATCAGAGTCATGTGTCCCCCCTGACCAGGTGACTGGGTACCATGCTCTTTCCTGGTGGGTATTCAAGTTTCCTCCTGTGTGAAATTTTGTGTGTGTCCTTTGCCCATTTGTCTTTGGGGTTACCTCATTTTCCTTACTGACCTATTTGGAATGCCAACATTGTGCATGTTTGCACATATTGCAGATGACTTCCCTCAGCCTGTCTCTGGGCTCTTACTCTTACCTTTGATGCTATTTGTCATACAGTTTTTGGTCTTGTTTTTGTTGTTTAAGTTTTAAGGCCAATATGTCTATTGCTGTTTCCTCTCCCACACTGCTCACACCCGTGGGCCTGGAGATGGCGTAGACATCTTCCTTTCTCGTCACTGCCAACTTCAGACCATTCTCCTTCACTCTGCCCTAAGCCCCCTCCAACGTTGAAGTTGATACCATAAGACTGCACAAACCCCAGCAGCCTTCCTCATGGCAGCCGTCCACAGCCACTCGCTCCCCTTCCTGGGTGACTGCACTTTATTCCTTAGTGATTCCATCTCCTGGCCAATGTCAACCTGGTCAACATTCATGTAGATGACCCTATGTGCACTCCCGCCCCTCTTAGCCCTGGCTGCCTCACCCAATGACCTTGTCCTGGACTCTGTTGTCATTCCGTAGACCTGCACCTTACCATCACCAGTAAATGTGTCCTCTCCTCTGTCTTAGTTGCAGGCATTCCACTCTGAGTGCCATCTGCTGTCTTTCCAGCTCACACTCTCTAGTGCCTGTGCTGCACCAGTTCTCTGCCCCACCCAGGCACCCAGCCACACCTACTCTCGGTCGCCCCATTTGTGCCTCACTGCCTTTGCTTCGGGGACCACTTGATCTCTTGCACGGTCATCAACCCTTGCTCTTTCTCTTCTATTGTATGTATCCATCAGGGTTCTCTAGAGGAACAGCCAGTAGGGGAGGTATATGGAGGAGGGAGCAGAGAGACAGGGAGAGAGGGAGAACAAGAGAGAGACTGGGATTTAATTCAAGGAATTGGTTAACATGATTATGGAGGCTGGCTCAGCAAGTCTGAGATTTGTAGGGCAGACCAGAAACTCAGGCAGGAGTGGACACTGCTGTCCTAGAACTTCTTACAGAAACCTCAGTTTTGCTCTTAAGGCCTTTCATCTGATTGGATACAGCCCATCCAGATTATCAAGGGTAATCTCCGTACTTTAAACTGGCTGGTTGTACATGCCAACCACAGCTACAAAACACCTCCACAGCAATGCCTAGACAGGTATTTGCTGGGATGAGTGGGACTAGATCCTCGCCTGGGTAATACAAAGAAGTCCCCATCACGTTGTATGTCACATTGTGACCCCAGCCCTGCGTAAATCCAGTCCTCTCTCTTCCCTGTGCATCTCTGGGCAGCTGAACAGGGCTGGAGAAGAGCACACGAGCCTGATGCCTCTTGCCTTTTTCATGGCCACGGGCCTCAAGTATCCCATGGATGAGTCACTGTCTAGAAGCTGACAAGCTCCCAGTGTCCTATCTCCAACCCATAGCTCCTTGGCCTTATATATATCCTGCTGCCTGCTGGACAGCCCTATTTGGATACCCGTAGACATTTCAAGCTTGCCATGTCCCAAATTGAGCTCCTGGTTTCCTACCACAAGTCCTTCCCCCACCACAGCAAACCTACTCCTGCTAAAGTCTTTTCTATCTCCACAAACGACCTACTCTGTCTTCCAGTTGCATTGGCCAAAAGTCTTAGATTCATCCCTGATTCCTTTCTCTCCTGTATGCTCCATCCCACCCACCAGCAAGTCTTGTTGACTCCACTCTCAAAATAGGTCCCTAATCCAGAAACTTCTCACACCTTCCATTGCTGCTACTCAGGTCCAAGCAACCATCACCTCTCACCTAGATGTCAGAGGGGCCCTTCTGATGCATAAATCAGATCACACTGCTCCTTGTACAGAAGCCTCCCTTGGTGTCTGGTCCTGTGTAGAGCAAACAGCAGGGGCCTGTATAATCACCAACAAGGCCCTGCATGGTCTGCCCCCATGACCTGTCTGGCCTCACTCCCTCCTACATTTCCCTTCGTTGCTTGGCTCCAGGCACGCTGGCCACCTACTAAGTTTCTGACTCAGGACCTTTGCATTTGCTCTTTTTGCCAAGAATGCTCTTTGAGAACCACAGACCTTGCTCCCTAACTTCCTGTCCCTGACCATGCTATGCAAAGCAACAAGCCCCTCCTGATGTCTCTGCCTTATGTCTCTGCATGGACCTTGGCAGCACTGACGTGCTCTGTACATACTTGTTTATTCACTTATTTGTCCTCCTCTCTACTGTAGAATGTAAGCTCATGAAAGCATGGATTTTGTCTCTTTTGACCACTTCTCTGTCCTCTCAAAGGAGATGAGAATCCTTAGCAAGCTTTAACTTCTCTCCAAAATGCTACCCCAACTGCTGTGCTGTTGTTGCCAGTATATTATTTCCCGCTCTCCTTGAGTATGAATTTAAAAGGAGACACTCCAGCATGGTGTGGTGTTCTCCAGCTACACTCAGCTGCTCAGGTGCAGCCATGGAGAAGGGGCAAGTTGCATTTAACCAGACAGATTTGATGAAAGGAGAGAGGGACAAAGCCAAAGTGACAGCAATGGATTATGAATCTCAGGACTTTTTGGAGAGAAATTCAGATATGATGTGGGTAAATGATGTGGAAGGACAGGACTTTAAAAATGTGTTTTCATACTTAGTAGTTGTATATAACTATACAAGGTATACACACTGTTCTGTGGTTATTTAGGAGACACCTGGTGAAGAGGTTAGAGGCAAAGCGGCATGATGTCTGCGACTTCCTCTCAAATGTTTCAAAAAAAAATCATGTCTCTATATATGTAGAGAGAGGACTTTGTGGCAAAATATTAGTGAATCTAAGCACATAATTCATGGTTGTTTTTCCTTTGGTGACTAAGGTTTGGCAAAATGGTGACATGCTATCATTTCCTCTTCATTTA
This sequence comes from Mirza zaza, assembly GCA_008750895.1. NCBI lineage: Eukaryota > Metazoa > Chordata > Mammalia > Primates > Cheirogaleidae > Mirza > Mirza zaza. Next base: position 20,763 of record VSMD01049255.1, on the reverse strand, counting down.
GTGGCTCAAATCTTTGTACCTTATGCAGATTAAATGCCTGATTCTTTCCCTTTATTTACCAGTTTTGGAAAGAATTTTGGTGTTTTTTTATTTGTTTGTTTGTTTGTTTGTTTTAAGACAGAGTCTCACTCTGTTGCCCAGGCTAGAGTGAGTGCTGTGGCATTAGCCTAGCTCACAGCAACCTCAAACTCCTGGGCTCAAGAAATCCTTCTGCCTCAGCCTCCAGAGTAGCTGGGACTACAGGCATGTGCCACCATGCCCGGCTGATTTTTTCTGTATATATTAGTTGGCCAATTAATTTCTTTCTATTTATAGTAGAGATGGGGTCTCGATCTTGCTCAGGGTAGTTTTGAACTCCTGACCTTGAACAATCCTCCCAGAGTGCTAGGATTACAGGTGTGAGCTACCGCACCCGGCCTGGAAAGAATTTTTATTCTTACTGGTAATCAAACTGTCTTATCCTTCTTTGGCTACTGGGAGCCTTTTCAGGTTGGCCCCTGAGTCCTTTTAATGTGACCTTGGTAGCCTTGGCTGGCTTTCTGACTTTCGGGTACCACAAGGTATTCCTGGCTCATCCCATGTATTTTTTGACCCAGATCTGAAATCAGCCATTTCTCACAGGAGCTCTGGTTCCTTTTAGTAGTAAATTAGACCTATTGGTCTGGGAGCGGTGGCTCACGCCTATAATCCTAGCACTCCAGGAGGCCGATGCAAGAGGATCGCTCAAGGTCAGCAGTTCGAGACCAGCCTGAGCAAGAGCGAGACCCTGTCTCTACTGGAAAAAAAAAAAAAAAAAGAAATTAGCTGGACAACTAAAAATATACACAGAAAAAATTAGCCGGGCATGATGGCGCATGCCTATAGTCCCAGCTACTTGGGAGGCTGAGGCAGTAGGATTTCTTGAGCCCAGGAGTTTGAGGTTGCTGTGAGCTAGGCTGACGCCACGGCACTCACTCTAGCCTGGGTAACAAAGTGAGACTCTGTCTCATAAACAAAAAAAAATAAGACCTATTGGAAGATCCCTTTCAGGTTACCATATCATGTCTAGTTTCCCAGGAAGGAATACGCTGGTGAATTGGCTGTTTACACTGTCTATAATGGTGTGGAACACTTTCATATGATTCATAATTTCTGTCTATGCGCTCACCTTCCTCAGGTATTTTACCCCCAGGTACCCCAAACACCCAGGGTGGTATTGCCACTGTCTGGATCATATCAGCTTCTTGTGCCCCAGACCCTTTTTGATCGAGGACTGGTTAATGGATTGGGAGGCAATTAAAGACACAATTTGGCTTCTATCCCATAGACTTCTTCTATATTGTTGAATATTTTGTAAGAATGTGTTTGCATGTTGGTTGTAGAATTTTGGGGTTTTTTTTGTTTGTTTTTGTTTTGTTTGTTTGTTTTTGCGACAGAGTCTTGCTTTGTTGCCCAGGCTAGAGTGAGTGCCGTGGCGTCAGCCTAGCTCACAGCAACCTCAAACTCCTGGGCTCAAGCGATCTTCCTGCCTCAGCCTCCCGAGTAGCTGGGACTACAGGCATGCGCCACCATGTTTGGCTAATTTTTTCTATATATATTAGTTGGCCAATTAATTCCTTTCTATTTTTATAGTAGAGACGGGGTCTCACTCTTGCTCAGGCTGGTTTCGAGCTCCTGACCTCAAACAATCCGCCCACCTTGGCCTCCCAGAGTGCTAGGATTATAGACGTGAGCCACCGCACCAGGCCTTGGTTGTAGAATTATAAAAGGAGAGGAAACCTGCAAGCCCCAGGCTGGACAGTGAGAATGTGAGACAGTTGTCCACCCGCCTGAGCAGGAGTGACAATTTTGCCTTTGTTTCCTTTTCCAGGACCTGTACCCAGCTCTGAAAGGCGTAAGCACAGTTTTCCACTGTGCATCACCCCCACCAGCCAGTAACAACAAGGAACTCTTTTATAGAGTGAATTACATTGGCACCAAGAATGTCATTGAAACTTGCAAAGAGGCTGGGGTTCAGGTAAGGGGAAAGCTGGAGTAGATGCTGTCAGGAACACTGATGGCCCTTTCTCAGGGCAAGAAGGCTGTGGTTCTTCTTGTAGTCTTCCTGGTCTAGCCAGGATTGCTTCTTAAAGTGTTGTGAAGATCTTGGAAATGAAGCTCTAGAAGTCACTGAGTATCATAAAGATCTGCTCGCCAAAGCCAATTTGAATTATAATATTCTAACTGTATACAAATAGCCCATCTGAGGACCCTAAGGCTATTAGTCTTTGGTTAAAGAGCTATAAAATTTAGACATTTGCTTATAGTTTTTTATTGTGATAAAATGTACATCACGTAAAATTTACCATCCTAACCATTTTTAAGTGTACAGTTCAGTGGCATTAAGTACATTCACAGTGTTGTACAACCATCACCACCATCCACCTCCAGGACTTTTTCTTCTTCCCTAACAGAACCTCTGTACCCATTAAACAACTCCCCAGTCACTCATCTCCTCAGCCCCTGGCAACCACAGTCTATTTTCTGCCTCTATGAATTTGACCATTGGAGGCCCCTCATGTAAGTGGAATCATATAGTATTTGTCCTTTTGTGTCTGGCTTATTTCACTGGGCATAATGTTTCAGGGTTCATCAATGTCGTAGTGTGTGTCCTAATTTCTTTCCTGTCCTTTTCATTGTATGAATGGACTACATTTTGCTTATCCACGCACACACATATCAGTGGACATTTGTGTTGTTTTTACCTTTTGGCTGTTGTGAATAATGCTGCTGTGAACATGGTGTACAAATAACTGTTCCAGTTCCTGCTTTCAGTTATTTTGGGGATATACCCAGAAGTGAGATTGCTGGATCATACAGTAATTCTATGTTTAGCCTTTTGAGGAACCACCACACTGTTTTCCAGACCTTGCTTATATCTTAAAAGAAAAACAAACTGTTCACTTTTAGCCAGTGGAAGCATGTTATAACTCAGACCTGAGAGGATGTGAATTTTTGCCATGCCTTAGCTTGCTGCATTGTTAGAAATCCTGGTTCTTTATAGGACGCTAGTCTCTGGGTGAAACACCTCCCTCACAGCCCAGTATCCTGTGTGTCCCAGTGACACATGCCACAGAAAAGCCTGAAGTGACCCGAGGGAGGGGAGTCCTATTGGCCAGTCCCCGGCATCAGCTGGCCTAGCAGGGATGGGTGGGTCAGGAGGTCTTCTGGGCTCCATGCCCTGGAAAGGATCACTTATAATAATAGTGACCCTACACTTTGCAGTTGACAGGACACTTTTCTGCTGCTGCAATTATCACCTAATTTGCTCCTCATTAGGTAACCGGGGGCTAGTGAGGTCTCTTTGCTAGTAAATGGAAGAGGTGGAATTTGAAGTAGATTTTCTGATGCCCAATCCCAGACCGTCTGCATTCCACCATGCTGGTGTAGCTGGAGCTTGGGGAAGTACACTATTGCTCCTTGTTAAATGGAAGATCTGAATGGCATACAAAAACGGCATATAAAAAAGATTCAGGAATAGTACAGCACCCTGACACTCATCGCAGCGTTGAAGAAGTGATGTTACTGGTGGAAGTGAAGGGCCCGTGTGCCCGTCTTCAATGCCATTTCCCTCCTTTGGCCATGGGCAACAATATTCTCAATTTGGGTTTATCATTTCTATTTGCTCCATGTGCAGCCACAGGTTATAAACTCTATAAAAATGGTACCTTATTGAACATATCCTCCTGTAACTTGCATGTTTCCCACCAATGTTATGTTTTTAGCTCGATATATGTGGCTCTGGTTCATTCCCTGAAAGGGCAGATTGGCTTAGTGGGTACAAGTGCCGGAAACAACTTCTGTGTTATATCTAAGAAATGTGTTCCAACACCACATTTAAGTCTTTAATCCACCAGGAATTTATGTTTGCATACGGTGTTAAGTAGAAATCTAATTTTTTTCCATATAGATAACCAGTTCGGCACCATTTATTGCCTTACCTGTCCTTTCCCCACTGTCCAATGCCACCCACAGCGTGTCTTGGGTGTTCATATCCTCCATAGGCCTGTCCCCAGGCTTTCTCCTCTGGCCCGTTAGCCTCTTTGTGTCCATGCTGGGAAGCTCTGCCCTCATTAACATAGCCTTAGGATAGGTCTCAGTATCCAATAGAACAAATCACCCACTGAGAAACTTTTTCAAAATCCACTTGGCTATTCTGAGCCAAGTTCTTCCACGTACGTTTTAGAATCAGCTTGTCAGGTTCTTTCAGAATGGCTGTTAAGACTATTATTGTAATTGCATCGAACTTGTAGGTACTTTTGGAGAGAATTGACATCTTCCCAATATTGAGTCTTCCATTCCATAAATATGGGCTCTTTCCATTTATCTCTCTCTTTAATGTCTTTTGATAGAGTTTTATACTTCACTTCATAAAGGTTGTATACATCTGTTATTAAATTTATTCCTATGTACCTCATTTTTTTGTTTTTAATAACTTTTATACTGTATTTTAAATTATTGCTAATATATAAGAATACAGTTAATTTTTGTATATTGATTTTTAATTCAACAACTTTGCTGCTCTCTTATTTTCTGTGTAGACATTTCTATCATCTGCAAGTGATGGCACTTTGGTTTCTTTTGAGATCATTATAAATTTTTGGTTGTCTTATCCTACCGCTCTGGCTAGGACTTATAGTAGCAATGTGATTCAAGCCAGTAGTGTCCAGTGTTAGATGAGCTTCCCTTAACTACAAGGCTGGGTGCTGGGGACCCTCAGAAGAGAGCATCTTCCATTAAGAATAGCATTTCTTAAGCAATTATGTGCATGTGCATATGCATGCATGTGCTCACATGGATGGCACAGTCAGTATCAGAATAACCAGTGATCTTTTTCAAGCTGACCTCCTTCTAGAAGTTTGTGGGCCACCCTTCCCCCATGGAGAATCATTCTTGCGGTGACATACCATGCATAACGGGGGTCTATTCTGTCCCTCATGTGTGATAGGACAGAAAAAATGTGAGGGCCAGGCGCGGTGGCTCACGCCTATAATCCTAGCATTCTGGGAGGCCGAGGCAGGAGGATCACTCGAGGCCAGGAGTTCGAAACCAGCCTGAGCAAGAGCGAGACCCTGTCTCCACTAAAATAGAAAGAAATTAGTTGGCCAACTAAAAATATATAGAAAAAATTAGTTGGGCATGGCAGTGCATGCCTGTAGTCCCAGCTACTTGGGAAGCTGAGGCAGGAGGATCGCTTGAGCCCGGCAGTTTGAGGTTGCTGTGAGCTAGGCTGACGCCATGGCACTCTAGCCTGGGCAACCGAGTGAGACTCTGTCTCAAAAAAAAAAGAAAAAAGAAAAAGAAAAAATGTGAGATCTGCTGTTTTAGAATGTAATATCATAATGTGTCTGGAATCCACACAGCTGCAAAAGATGGTGATCTTTGGATTACTTTAAGAACGCATGAAAGGCAAAGGCATTGCAGCAGATAATTTGTGCAGGGCCTCAAATGCAAGGGTAGCAAAGAGATGCCATGTGGTTCTCTTTCACACAGGCTCATCAGACTGTTTGAACAGCTATAATGCCTGATTGGTATTTTTTTAATCTTCCTCTGCCAGAAACTCATTTTAACCAGTAGTGCCAGTGTCATCTTTGAGGGCATCGACATCAAGAATGGAACCGAAGACCTCCCCTATGCCATGAAACCCATTGATTACTACACAGAGACTAAGATCTTACAGGAGAGAGTATGTACTTAGAACTGTTTCAGTGTGTGGACATCTGACGGGTTTAGATTCTTAAGGAAAACCTTTATGAACTTATGAAATTAATATTCTGAGACCTGAGTGTATAATTGGGAATTAAATTTGTGGGTAAAATTAAATTTTAATAGTACTATCAGAATAGCTTAATGTGGCCAGATTCTGAATATTTTCTGAGGGGATTTTCCATGTTTAAACCTCACAACAATCCCACCGCCACCAAATTACAGATGAGGACTTGTGCACAGAGAGATTCAGAAACTTCTGGGGCCATGCAGCTAGCAGGTGCTGCCCCAGGCAGTCTGTCCCCAGAGCCCACACTTTTTGCCACACAAGCTTCCTCGCATGCTGTGGGAATTGAAGGGCAACCACAAGTATGCAGGCAGGACTCAGGCTCCATGCACCTTCCTCATGGCACTCTTACCCCCTCCTTTTTTTAAAAAAAGTAAACAATGGAAGGATCTTGCTTTGTTTTAAGGAAAAGTTCTTTTTCACTTGGCAAACCAGCTGCATCAGGGGACACCTGGTTTTAGGGGGTTGAGTGATAGCCTCTGAGCCTTCAGGCTGCAGGGCTGCAGCCGACAGCTGCTAGCTCCTGGTGGAGGACGCTACCCTGAGGCCATCCTAACCTGCAGGCCAGGGGTCTCCTGAGCCCCAGACAACTTTCCTTAGCTGGGTAGCTGAGTTCACCTCTCCCAGCTGTTTGCAACATATTTTACTCACTGAGGTTTCCTTTCAAAGCCAGTACTTATTGAACTGGAGCTGAGCACCCAAGTGGCACGTGTCCCCCTGTGCTGCCTGAGAGCCAGCTGCCTCTCGACTGTTTGCTATAGCTGCAGCTCAGAAAGTCCCAGCAGAACCGGTCCACAAGGAGGCATGAGGGCCACCCCAAACCAGGGGGCAGAGGCCTGGCCTTTGGCAAGCCAGAGTCCTGTCTTATCTCCAGGCTATGCTCAGACTTGGTCCAAGGAGCACTAAAGTCTCCACTGGGCCCTGCAAGATGTTCAGTCACCATGGAGACCCTGTGCGCTCTTACCCAAGGTGCCTAGGACTGCACCATGGCTGAGCCCATGTAGGCTCAGGAGCTCCAGATGACAGCCATGGCTCCAACCACCAGTGTCTCACTTTCACCGACGTTTGGGTGCTCAACTGGAAAGAAGCAAAGCTTGCAAATGACCCTGGTAGTCAGTCACCTGCAGCCTCCCTTTAGCCAAGGTCAGCACCCACTTCTGGCTTTAAAACCACTTTACTGATAATAAAGGAAATGTAAGTTCAACTCTCTTCCCTTTAGACATAAAGACGAACCTTGGTAGAGGTCATTTGAAGGCTTATTTAGTCATTTCCTCTACTACCGTGGGGACCAGAGGAGGGGTGGCTCAGATTATTACAAACTCAGTCAACAAGTAGCGTAAAATTATTGCTGGGACCAAAACATGGGCAAGCATTTTGCCACCATAGAGTAGAAAGTCTCGATGACATGATACCGCAGTAATAAGACTCACCTTACTGAAGTAACCAACGTGGCATCCCCGTCAGGGTTAGCGCCTTTATGATCTGCATTTTTACTGACAATACACAAATCCTTTGTTTTGTTACTTTGAGGCAAATCTGTTTTCTGGCTCTTGAGTTCTAGTTTGTGCAGCAAGCCACGCAGAGGACATCTTTTATGTCTTCCTGACAGTGGTAACAAGAATAAGAGCTACCACTGCCCTGCCTCTCCCAAGGCCTGGTCTTCCACCTCTTCCCTTCTCAGACCTTCTTCTGGCCCACTGGACTTGGTCAGAGGCCTTTCCTGGAGCAGCCCAGGCCTGGTGGGGACATGCAGCCACACACACACAGCTTAAGTCAAGACCCCTTGGGTGGCAGCAGCTCACTGGAGGCTTACAACTAACTCAGTAACCAGAATCCTCTGATCTTTGCTGCAGACCGCTGCCAAGGCTCGTCTTCTGGCTGCGTTTGCACATTTTAGCCTTTGGACCCACACCTAGGCCTTTCTGTTTGATCCTACTGGTCTGCACCGGCTGTCCCTCCTACATTTTCAGATGTGGGTTGGGGGTGGGTGGGATAGAGAGGTAGCCCAGAAGTATACCAATCATCTGTCTGTCCCCCATGGCAGATACTGCTCACCCAGTGAGGAAGTGTCCTGGCTCTGGCCGACAGGTTTGCGGCGAACATGCTCCTTCTCTCCTCCAGGTAGTGCTGGGCGCCAATGACCCTGAGAAGAATTTCTTCACCGCAGCCATCCGCCCTCATGGCATTTTTGGTCCAAGGGATCCCCAGTTGGTCCCCATCCTCATCGAGGCAGCCAGGAACGGCAAGATGAAGTTTATGATTGGGTAAGTCAGCCCACAGTGGCTCTTCTCCACCCCTCCTCAATCCCTGCACGGTCATAGAGCACCTTGCAAGTAGCCACGCAGCTTTATAGCTCTTTGATGTGACTGTCTCAGTCCGTTTGTGCTGCTATAACAAAATACCTGAGACTGGGTAATTTATAAACCACAGAAATGTTTTGCTCACAGTTCTGGAGCAAAACATCTAGGAAGTCCAAGATCAAGGCTTTAGCAGGTTGGGTGTCTGGTGAGGGCCCATTCCTCATAAGTGGCACCTGCTATGTGTCTTCACACAGTGGAAGGGCAGACAGGCTCCCTTGGACCTCTTTTATCAGAGCACTAATCCCATTCATGAGAGAAGAGCCCCCATGATCTAATCACCTCCTAGGGGCCCCACATCTCAATGCAGTTGCACATTCGGGGACACAAACATTCAGACCATAGCAGTGACCTTCTTTATTGTGGTCTGTATTCATTTCCTGCAGCCACCATAACAAATTAGCACACACGTAGTGCTGATAGCAGTAGAAATTGATTCTCCCACACTTCTGAAGGCCAGAGGTCCAAAATGAAGACGTTGGCAGGGTTAGCTCCTTCTGGAGAGATGCTGAGGGAAAAGCCTTTCCAGGCCTGTTGTGGCTTCCACAGTTTGCTGGCAATCCTTGGCGCTCATTGATTTCTGTGTCCAAATTTCCATCTTATAAGGACATTAGTTGTGGGCTTTAAAGCCCGCCTTACTCCAGTATGACCTCAGCTTAATTAATTACATCACCAGAGACCTATTTCCAAATGAGGTCACGTTCACAGGTTCCAAGGGAACCTGAGTTTTGGTAGGACACTCTCCAACCCAGTACACCCTCTCAGATAGGCTGGGAGAATATTTATATCCCCGTTTGGAAATGAGGAAACCGAGGCTCAGAGGGGAATTGATAGGCCCGGGGTCAAGGGCTCAGTTCTCCTTGCATCTAGGAAGACAGGTGGGGGCTTTACGTTCCTCCTTGAGGAAAGTGCAGGTAGAGGGGCCTATGCAGGTGACCACAGAGTGCAGCAGTCTCCCAAGTACGCCTTCTCTTCCTTCATTTCCTTCTTCTTTCTCCTCCCTTTCTTCCCTGTCTTTGCCCTGCACCTGACCTTCCCATTCCTTACTCAGCCTCATTGCTACTTTGAGAGACTGCAGAGCAACTGGTTAGAAAATGTGAGGCCAGAGAAAGGCATTGGCCTAGTGTATTGTGGGAAGGTGTTGAAGAGCTGCCGCCCATGTCAGAGCCAGAGCAAACAGCACCAGTGTTGGCCACGTTAGGATGGACTAGGCGGGACACCGAGCTTTCAGATTCACTGGTTGGACCTTAGATATTCCACTACCCCTGGGGACCCCAGAAGTCCTGGTCCAGTGCACATCTTTAACCAGTACAAGCATCCATGTGTGCTGGTGGCTGGCATTGCCAAGGCAGATGGCAGCCATTCTGCAGTTAGTGTCTCAAATGCTGACACTTGAGGCTGAGTGCACCCAGTATGAATTGAATTGTTCCTTGTGCACCTGCAGAAATGGGGAGAACTTGGTGGACTTCACCTTCGTGGAAAACGTGGTCCATGGACATATCCTGGCTGCAGAGCACCTCTCCCGAGACACAACCCTGGGCGGGAAGGTACAGTGCCCATTTCCCCACATCCTGCCCCAGCATGGGTGCCTCCCTTCAAGTTTCTCTTCCCTGCTGTGGATTTGCCGGCAAATTGCCCCTATGATCCTGCATCATGGAGGGTCCACTTTAGGACCCCCGTGTGCTGAGGTCGAGCCCCTCTAATAGGAATTATGGTATGTCTGTAGTGTCACAGCACTTAGGGCAGCCAGAATCTGGGAGCCGATGAGCTGGGATTGAACAGATTCAGGACACGACTTTCCCTTGACCGTGACCTGACTCCCCACCTGTCACTGTGGCTACTTGGGGCAGGGTCCCATGGCTCACCCTTGCTCCCACTTGTTCCTCGGGTCTCCATTTCCCCTGTCGCCTCTCGCCCTCCAGAGGGGTGATATACTGGAATCTGCTGGTGTTTGGCAGCTGGTGGGCAGAGCAGGGCTGGGATGGGGGCCGTCTCTGCAGCAGGGTGGACATGTGGGTCCCCCTCACCTTTTCCTCCCCCTTCAAGGGCCCCATCCTCTTCATTTCTCACCCCTGGCTTTGGAAGCCCCCTCGCTGCTGGATCCTCTTTTATTCCCCTGGGCCTCTGTCATTTCCCCACTCATAACTTTCAGAGTGCATGGGATAGGGGGGAGGTGTGGCTTCTGATTTAGAACAAACACAGCACATTCAAGAAATGTCATATGACCCATTCATTGCACCCTGAGATAAGAAGGTGAGTTTTACCATGACTAACAATTATTAAATTAACAAATGTGCCTTCCTGGCCAGGTGTGGTGGCTCACACCTGTAATCCTAGCACTCTGGGAGGCCGAGGCGGGAGGATCAGTCAAGGTCAGGAGTTCGAAACCAGCCTGAGCAAGAGCGGGACCCCGTCTCTACTATAAATAAAAAGAAATTAATTGGACAACTAATATATATAGAAAAAATTAGCCAGGCATGGAGGCGCGTGCCTGTAGTCCCAGCTACTCGGGAGGCTGAGGCAGTAGGATTGCTTGAGCCCAGGAGTTTGAGGTTGCTGTGAGCTAGGCTGATGCCACAGCACTCACTCTAGCCTGGGCAACAAAGGGAGACTCTGTCTCAAAAAAAAAAAATCCTTGCCCATAGACAAAACTCTCATCACCTTCCCTCTCTACATGTTGATGCTGCCCACATGCAGGGTGGAGGGCAGACCACATGAAATGCTGCAGAAGTCAGGCACGTGAGGGTGCAGTCTGCACGAGCTTCATATACACCTCACTTTTGAGCTGCCTTGCAGAAAAGCTGGGGCAGGCAGGCAGGGATGGCTACCAGTTTCCCAATGTATTCGTTCTGGGTCTCTGGGCTAAGCCTACAGCTTGTGTTTCTAATTTCTTGTTCTTTCTTGTTCTCTCACCAGGCATTTCACATCACCAATGATGAACCCATCCCTTTCTGGACATTCCTGTCCCGCATCCTGACAGGCCTCAACTACGAGGCCCCCAAGTACCACATCCCCTACTGGCTGGCCTACTACCTGGCCTTCTTGCTGTCCCTGCTGGTGGTGGTGCTCAGTCCGGTCATCCGGATCCAGCCCACCTTCACCCCAATGCGGGTTGCACTAGCTGGGACATTCCACTACTATAGCTGTGAGAGAGCCAAAAAGGCCATGGGCTACCGGCCACTGGTCACCATGGATGATGCTGTGGAGAGGACTGTGCAGAGCTTTCACCACCTCCGGAAGGTCAAGTGAGACCAGTGGAGATTGGGCATCCTCACTACGTTCTCTAGCCAATAACTGTGCCCCTGTGGATCAATGAACTAACATCCTTCAAATGAGTTTCTTCTCAGCTTATGCTCAGAAAGCTCCTCCTAGTTAGATGGGAGCACACCCTGCCCCTGCCATGGCATTTCCTCCTTGACAGGATTACATTTGGGTTTCTTAAAGCAGGCAGCTTCATGTTTTTTTGACTTTTTGTTCTCTCCCTCAGTCCCCTCTTTTCTGTGTTCCTTATCACAAAGACCACCTTTGAAGTCACCCATTTCATTCCAATGACCTTGAGGAAGTGGTAGGAAGAAACAAGCCATCTGATTCCATGCAAACCAATACTAGAACGAAGCTACCGTACCTGTTCAAGGAACTACATCTTAAAAATACCCTGGAAGGATGCAGACATTGTAAACACAGGGGCAGGATTTCAAATGTACATTTCATATCAACACTGAGTTTAGAGCAAAAACTTGAAACTTAAATGACTGTAATCTTCCCCGTCCCTGGGATTAAAAAAAGACTGCTGGTTGTTCAACTCCTTAGGCTTCCAAGTTCTCTTTCAGGAACTGTTGGTGCACCTGCCTGCACTGTGTTTTCATAAAACATTTCTCTTTATCAACAGAGTTCTGTTGTCGTTTTTAGTGGCAAGGTGTTGATCCAGCCCAGTGGCATAGACATAAGCCAAAAGCTGGGTGACAATCAGCCTAAAGAGTTTGTTTTTTGGTTTTTTGAGACAGAGTCTTACTCTGTTGCCTGGACTAGAATGTTGTGGCATCAGCGTAGCTCACTGCAACCTCAAACTCCTGGGCTCAAGCGATCCTCCTGCCTCAGTCTCCCGAGTAGCTAGGACTACAGGCATGCGCCACCATGCCCAGCTAATTTTTTCTATGTATTTTTAGTTGGCCAGCTAATTTCTTTCTATTTGTAGTAGAGACGGGGTCTCGTGCTTTCTCAGGCTGGTCTCAAACTCCTGAGCTCAAACAATCCACCTGCCACAGCCTCCCAGCGTGCTAGGATTATAAGCGTGAGCCACCGCACCCGGCCAGCCAAAAGAGTTTGGACGGAAACTTCAGGAGATGATGCAGAAAGGGCCACTTCCCTGCACCTCACACTCACAGAATCCTTCAGGCCAGGTTCCAAAGGGCATAGCACACATACTATTAATTCTGGGTTTTTTTCTACTTTCTGGTGATATTCTGCTTGCAGAACCTGATTTCTTCTCAGACTAATGACATATCTGTAATCTTAAAGAGTTCTGTTTTCTTCTCTACCTTTGTGCAAGGATGAGGAGGCAGCTGGGGAGACTGAAATGCAGTGGAGGTGTTGCCACACTGGGCAGTTTGTATCTTGGGAAGATCACCTCTGACAGAGGAGAGATGCCGGGCTGATGGGTCAGGGGGTTTAAACATAAATAAGACACGTTCTTTGCCCCTAAGAAACGCAGAGTAATGCAGTTAGGGCACGTCCCCAAGCCCCTGTACTAACAGGCAGGAAATAATGTACACTCTAAGACGGAGTGATGTGAGTTCAGAGAAAGGAGACCTGCTTGGGGGAGGTGATGCATCGAGCTGGACCTTAAAGGATGGATGAACAGTGGATGCAGACCCCTGGCTGGCATTTCAGGCTAAAGAAGTTAGAGTCTCATAGGCAATGGCTTATCATAGTTTAGTTAGTGGCATGTTTTGTTTCCTAGCAGCCCATAAAGTAATGATATGTCTTAGATTTAGTGGGGGACAGAAGTGACTGGCCTGGTTTGGGATGGGAGGCTGGTCAGGCTGAAAATCCCAAGCTGAGGGAGATGCACTTCTATCTCCTAGACACTGGAGGGCAAGAATCAAAACCATCTGAACACCCTCCTGGAGTTGGGAGACCACATAGGAGGCAGCACAGGCCCAAGCAGTCACAGAGCTGTAGGCAAGACATGAAGCCTTAAATGGAAGCCCCTGGAAGGGAGTCAGAGCTCTGCACCTCATGTGCAAGAGGCGGTGAGAGGGAAGGAGGAGGCCAGGCAAAGGTGAGAAGATCAGCTTAGCTGGGTGCTCCCAGGGCTGATGGGACGACAGTGCTGGCCCGAATGTGGAGGGCCAGCAGGCCGTGGTCACACAGGCTGGTCAGTGTCTGGGCCAGAGATGTCCCTCGTCAAACTCCAGATTGTACAATCCAGTCCTATCTTCTACTTCCCAGGGGAGCTCCACTCTTCTGTTCACTTGTTCAGTGCACACGTCTTCATTGGGCCCTGCGCTGAGCATTGGTGGTAAATGAACCAGACACAGCCCCTGCCTGCCTGAAGCAGACATTCTATTAGGGCCAGACTAAAACATAATTCAAACTGTTCCAAGCTCCAAAAAGGAAAGTACAGGTTATTATGGAAGGGGCGTGGGGCTGCAAGCAAACTGGACCCAGGTGGAAATCAGAGCAGAACGGTCAGGGAAGCAGCCTGAGACAAGGCAGTGTTAACTAGGAAGAGGCTGGGGGAGCCCTGTGCACAGACCCTAAGCCACCAGCACATGTCCTCCCTGCCACTCCTTGTATTTCTCTGAATTATTGACCCAGACCTATCTTGATCCTCCACCCATTTGGAGAAGGTCCAACCACCAGGAAACCACAGCCTCAGTACTACCAAGAGCTTGTTAGATAGAAACTATCAGGCCCCACCCCAGACCTATTGAACCAAGACCCTGTGGGCAGGCTGGCCCTGTGTGTTCACAAGCCATGAGGATGCAAACCACTGAAGTAACCTTCCTGCAGGTCACTGAGTCCACCTAAAACATCACCTCAGCTACTGCAAGACTGAACTTGTCCTACTCTCAGGCCCAATGCCTGAGGGCCACCCCCACCCATTCCTGTCATGACAGCTGGTAGCCTTGCAGCACATTGTCCTTAAATGACATCCTGGAGCATGGATCCAGGCCTGTGCCTCTCTCCCCTGTGGCACGTCCTGTCCGGAGAATCAGGGCCAAGGGAAGGCAGTTCCTTCCCGGCTTGAAGACAACTAAAAGTCCATTGCCAAGTTCTGCATGGCCATTGGGGTGATCTCTCATTTCGATCCTTCTTCCCTTCCCCATCAACGGTGACCTGCTTCAGCATCTGGCCCCATCTGCACCTAGGTCAGGTGCCCTGGGACAGCCAAGCTGATCATCTGCCTCCTCCCTTGCCCCTCCTCTGCTCCAGCCTCTACGCACACTCAGGGCATCCTGCCTCTCCTCTGCCAAAAACGCTTCAGTGGGTCCCCATTTTCTCCCAGCCCACCTTTCCAGCTTCTTCCATACCTGCTATGGTCCAGCCAGACTGAGCCACGGGGCTCCTGCTCATGCTCTGTCATGCATCCTCTGGTCAGGTCACCCTGGCTGCCTGCAGCGTCCTCTCCCCTCCCCTGAAAAGCCTGGCCTGACCCTACTAATGGAAGTCGTCTCTCTCCTCTGGATTCCCAGCCTGTGGCTCTTGATCTTTCTCTTGTTTTGCATGTCCCTGTGTGTACTTTTGTCCACCTCCACCAAGCCAACTAGTGTCCCCACAGCACAGAGTGGGTGCCCAGCAAACGCAGATAATTACCTCCCTGGCGACAGGGGGGTGCCTGTTGCTACCTGTTCCATCACGGCATCCATGACTCCAAAACAGGGAAGAATTGGAACCCACGCAGAGGCCGGCTCAGCAGACAGGACAGGAATGGTCCAGGCCTCTGGCCCCAGCCCTCCAGGGGCTGGTGCACAGTGCTGTCCACTGAGGAAATTCAATGCTTCCTTGCCCCTTGAAGATTCCTGGCTTGCTGGTGGAAAGTTCTCTCTTCTGCTGAACTGAAATACTGCTTGATGAGCCTTCCCTTGTTCTCCCTCCTTCCTCCCCCCACCCTACCCCAGCAAGTGCAGCCTACACGGGGCGCTGTTCCATCAGCAGCATTCTCCTCTGCACAGTCTGCCCGCCTTGGGCACCTGGTCCAGCATCGTTTATCCTTGCAGTGCTGCCCCACACTCTCTCCTCCTGCCTCCTACAGTTCTGGCCCCCTTCCTCAGGCACACGGCAACCATCAGCCTCGCTGCCAGGATAGAGGTCTATGAACTGCTTCACCCCTCAAGGGCCAGGGGCTTTTTAAATTATTATTTATTTTTTCAGCATATTATGAGGGTACAAATATTAAAGTTACGTATATTTCCCTTGCCCCCCTCCCCCCTCGAGTCAGAGCTTCAAGCGTGTCCAGCCCCCAGTTGGTGCGCATCACACTCATTATGTACTTTTGATTCATTCCCTGCTCCAGGGAATTTGCCCGGTAAGTGCTGAGGCTGGAAGGCTGTTCAGAGAAGAAAGCCACCAATTCCCACATTGGCCAGCTGGGGGAGCCCAAGGGAAAGGGAGCATGGTCAAGGGCCCTCAAGGACAGTTAGCAGAGCCAACGCTCCTGATCCCAGTCCAGTGCGCCCACAGCCCATTCAGATTCAGGGGGTCTAATGCAGCGAAGGTGCCTGTGTGGGACAGAGGCAGTCAAGACACAGGCTCCAATCTGAGGCTGTCTACATCATTAGCAACTGTGAGAAAGAAAAGAGACATGCTGGGAGATACTAGAACCTTCCATTCCAGTATGTACCTCTTTTCACCAGCATTACCTAGTCATTGATCATGGAAGGCTCCAAATGATGGTGGACCCAAATTAGAGCCTTCCCTTTCCCAGGTCTGCCTCTTACCTACTCATCCCCAAAAGATTTGTTCACATTAGCTCCTTCAGTCCAGAGAATTTCCCAGAGAACGTGAGTGACCTGAGTAGGGGAGAAAAGAGGGTGACAGTCTCTCACCCTTTGTCCTGTACTGCAGCCTGGCACCCAAAAACTCTTTCGAGATGCCTCCTGGGCCAGGTACTGGGGGCACATGCACCACCAGCTTTGTTCTCTGTAAGGGGAGGGGACAGAGTTAACTCAGAAAAATATTAATATTAACTGGGCACCTCCTGTGTCCAAAGGGATGCAGAAGTGACCAAGATAGAGCCCTTTCCATCACAAAGCTCATAGTCCCACAGAAGAAATGAAATACAGAAACTAAGAACCCAAGTGCTCCTGGCCTTAACACAAACTATGAACATGGGGTCAAATCCCACTTGCCACCTACTTTTGTAAATAAAGTTTTATTGGTACACAGCCACATCCATTTGTTTAGGTATTGTCCATGGCTGACTTTTCCCTACAATGGCGAAGTTGAATAGTTATGACAGAGACTATTTGGCTCACAAAACCCAGAATGCTTACTATCTCAACCTTCACAGAGAAAGTTTGCCAATCACTGCTTGGTAGTAGTGGATAGGCCAACAAGCACATGAAAAGATGCTCAACGTCATCATTACGGAAATGCAAAGCAACACCACAATGAGACCACCTCACACCTACTAGGACAGCTGTTATCCAAAAAAAAAAAAAATTATTGATAAGGATGCGGAGAAATTAGAATCCTTGGGCACTGCTGGTGGGAATGGAAAATGGTGTAGCTTCTGTGGAAAATGACACGGCTGTCCCCCCCAAAAATTAAACATTACCACATGATCTAGCAATTCCACCTCTGAGTACATCCCCAAAAGAATTGACAGCAAGGTCTTAAAGAGATATTTGTACATCCATGTTAATAGCAGCATTACTCGCAATAGCCCAAAGGTGGAAGCAACCCAAGTGTCCATCAATAGATAACTGAATAAACAAAATGTGATCTGTCCATGCAATGGAATATTATCCATCCTTAAAAAGGATGGAAATTCTGTGACATGGGACGGCATGAATGAAACTTAGAGGACATGATGTTGAGTGAAATAAGCCAGTCACAAAGAACAAATACTGTATAACTCCACTTACATGTGGTACCTAGAGTAGTCAAATCCATAGAGGCAATAAGTAGAACAGTGGTTGCCGGGGACTTGTGGAGGCAGGACAGAGAGTTATTGTTTAATTGAATACAGAGCTAAAGTTGTGCAAGATGAAAAAGTTTTGTGAATGGACTGTGGTGATGGTTGCACAAGAATGTGAATAGGCTGGCTCACGCCTGTACTCCTAGCACTCTGGGAGGCCGAGGCAGGCGGATTGCTCAAGGTCAGGAGTTCGAAACCAGCCTGAGCAAGAGTGAGACCCTGTCTCTACTATAAATAGAAAGAAATTAATTGACCAACTAATATATATAGAAAAAATTAGTCGGGCATGGTGGCACATGCCTGTAGTCCCAGCTACTCGGGAGGCTGAGGCAGGAGGATCGCTTGAGCCCAGGAGATTGAGGTTGCTGTGAGCTAGGCTGATGCCACAGCAGTCACTCTAGCCTGGACAACAAAGCGAGATTCTGTCTCAAAAAAAAAAAAAAAAGAATGTGAATAGACTTAATGCCATGAACTATATACTTTAAAAAGTGGCTACGATGGTAAATTTTATGTTATGTGTATTTTACTAAAATCAAAAATACGTTTCTACAAGATGGAAATAAAAAAATTCTATGAACAAAATGACAATGGAGAGACAAGTTATCAAATCCTCTGGGACACAGCTAAAGCAGTTCTGAGAGGAAAGTTTATCTCCATAAATGCCTATAACCAAAAGTCAAAAAGATCACAAATAGACAATCTAATGAAACGACTCAAAGAGCTGGAAAAAGAAGAACAGACCAGCCCCAAACCCAGAAGAAGAAGTAAAATCAACAAGATCATATCAGAACTAAAGGAAATTGAAAACAGGGAAGCTATTCAGGAGATTAATAAAACAAAAAGTTGGATCTTTGAAAAAATAAACAAAATTGGCATACCACTGGCTAAGCTAACGAAAAGCAGAAAAGAGAAATCTCTAATAAGCTCCATCAGGAACAAAAAAGGAGATATCACAACTGATCCCAAAGAGATACAAGATATAATTTATGAATACTACAAAGATCTTTATGCACACAAACTGGAAAATGTGGAGGAAATGGACAAATTTCTAGAAACACACAGCCTCCCTAGGCTCAACCAGGAAGAAATAGATTCCCTGAACAGATCAATCTCAAGAGCTGAAATAGAAACAGCAATTAAAAATCTCCCTAGAAAGAAAAGTCCTGGTCCAGATGGTTTAGCACCTGAATTTTATCACACTTACAAAGAAGAACTAGTACCTATCTTGCAGAAACTATTCCACAACATCGAGAAGAACAGAAACCTCCCCGACACCTTTTATGAAGCAAATATTACTCGGATACCAAAACCAGGAAAGGATGCAACAAAAAAAGAAAACTATAGACCAACATCCCTAATGAATATACATGCAAAAATTTTCAACAAAATCTTAGCTAACCGAATCCAGACGCTTATCAAAAAAATAATCCATCACAACCAAGTGGGCTTCATCCCAGGGATGCAGGGATGGTTCAACATACGTAAATCTACAAATGCAATTCACCACATAAACAGAAACAAAAATAAAGACCACATGATTCTTTCAATAGATGCAGGAAAAGCTTTTGACAAAATTCAATACCCTTTCATGTACGAACACTTAATAAAATAGGCCTAGAAGGGACATACTTAAAAATGATACAAGCCATATATGACAGACCCATAGCCAACATCATACTGAATGGGGAAAAATTGAAAGCATTCCCACTTAGAACTGGAACCAGACAAGGCTGCCCACTGTCTCCACTTCTATTCAACATAGTGCTGGAAGTCCTGGCTACAGCAGTTAGACAGGAAAATGGAATTAAAGGTATCCAAATAGGGGAAGAAGAGATCAAACTTTCACTGTTTGCTGATGATATAATATTATATCTAGAAAACCCCAAAGATTCAACCAAGAAACTCCTGGAACTGATAAATGAATTTAGTAAAGTCTCAGGATACAGAATCAGTACACAGAAATCAGAGGCATTCATATACACCAACAACAATCAAATTGAGAACCAAATCAAGGACTCAATTCCCTTCACAATAGCAACAAAGAAATTAAAGTACCTAGGAATATACTTAACCAAGGAGGTAAAACACCTCTACAGGGAGAACTATGAAACACTGAGGAAGGAAATAGCAGAGGATGTAAACAGATGGAAATCCATTCCGTGCTCATGGATCGCAGACTCAACATCATTAAAATGTCTATACTACCCAAACTGATCTACAGATTCAATGCAATACCTATTAAAATCCCATCAGCATTCTTCATAGATATAGAAAAAATCATTTTACGCTTTGTATGGAACCAAAGAAGAGCCCGAATATCAAGAACAATTCTAGGCAACAAAAACAAAATGGGAGGTATTAATATGCCAGATATCAAACTATACTACAAAGCTGTAGTAATTAAATCAATCTGGTATTGGCACAAAAATAGGAATATTGACCAGTGGAACAGATCTGAGAATCCTGATACAAAACCATCCTCACATAGCCATCTAATCTTTGACAAAGCAGACAAAAACATATGTTGGGGAAAAGAATCCCTGTTCAATAAATGGTGCTGGGAAAATTGGATAGCCACTTGTATAAGGCTAAAGCAGGACCCACACCTTTCACCTCTCACAAAAATCAACTCACGCTGGATAACAGACTTTAACCTAAGGTATGAAACTATTAGAATTCTAGAGGAAAATGTTGGAAACACTCTCCTAGACATCGGCCTAGGCAAAGAGTTTATGAAGAAGTCCCCAAAGGCAATCAAAGCAGCAACAAAAATAAATAAATGGGACATGATGAAACTAAAAAGCTTCTGCACAGCCAAAGAAATAATCATGAAAGTAAACAGACAACCTACAGAATGGGAGAAAATTTTTGCATCCTACTCATCCGATAAATGGCTGATAACTAGAATATACTTAGAACTCACAAAAATCAGCAAGAAAAAATCAAATAACCCTATTAAAAAGTGGGCAAAGGACTTGAACATAAATTTTTCTAAAGAAGACAGAAGAATGGCCAACAAACATATGAAAAAATGCTCACCATCTCTAATCATCAGGGAAATGCAAATCAAAACCACAATGAGATATCACTTAACTCCAGTGAGAATGGCCTTTATCAAAAAGTCTCCAAATAACAAATGCTGGCATGGATGCAGAGAGAGGAACACTCCTACACTGCTGGTGGGACTGCAAACTAGTTCAACCTTTGTGGAAAGCAATATGGAGATACCTTAAAGCGATACAAGTGAATCTACCATTTGACCCAGCAATCCCATTGCTGGGCATCTACCCAAAAGATCCAATGACACTCTACAAAAAAGACACCTGCACTCGAATGTTTATAGCAGCACAATTCATAATTGCAAGGCTGTGGAAACAGCCCAAGTGCCCATCAATCCAAGAATGGATTAATAAAATGTGGTATATGTATACCATGGAGTACTATTCAGCTCTAAGAAACAACGGTGATAT
>VSMD01049251.1:0-16777 GCA_008750895.1 Mirza zaza | reverse complement strand
GGGTCTCACTCTTGCTCAGGCTGGTCTCGAACTCCTGAGCTCAAACGATCCGCCCACCTCGGCCTCCCAGAGAGCTAGGATTACAGGCTTGAGCCACCGCGCCCGGCCCAGGCTGGTTTTGAACTCCTGACCTCGAGCAATCTGCCCACCTCGGCCTCCCAGAGTGCTAGGATTACAGGCATGAGCCACCACGCCCGGCCCATAGTTTTCCATGAGGAGAGAAGAAGCTTCTTTCCCCATGTACCCCAGAAAACTTCTCCTTGGCTTGGATTGGGTTCTATGGCTGTTCCTCACCCAGCTCACTGTGGCCAGGAAGTAGAACTTGCTAATTGACTTAAGTCACTCAGGGACTACTCTAGAACAGGAGGAGCTGTCAGTTCCTTCTAAACCACCAGGATGGGAAATTAGGGGCACTAATAGGAAGGAGGAAGGAATAAATGATGGGGAGGGAATCTGTCTAAACTCCATGATCCAATACTCTCTGGCCATAGCTGAGAAGACCAGAGGTGTGTGCCTGAGCAAGTGTATGGCAGAGCTTGTGAGTTAGCCCCATTCTTCCATTTCTAAGTAGTAGCAGGCTTTTTAGCTGGGAACATGGGGACTCAGCTAAAAACTATATTGTCAGGCCGGGCGTGGTGGCTTATGCCTATAATCCCAGCACTCTGGGAGGCCGAGGCAGGAGGATTGCTCCAGGTCAGGAGTTCCAAACCAGCCTGAGCAGGAGCGAGACCCCATCTCTACTATAAATAGAAAGAAATTAATTGGCGAACTGATATATACAGAAAAAATTAGCCAGGCATGGTGGCGCATGCCTGTAGTCCCAGCTAATCGGGAGGCTGAATCAGGAGGATCACTTGAGCCCAGGAGTTTGAGGTTGCTGTGAGCTACGCTGACGCCACGGCACTCCTCTAGCCTGGACAACAAAGTGAGACTCTGTCTCAAAAAAATAAATAAATAAATAAAAACTATATTGTCCAGCTTCTTTTGCAACTAACTGTGATCATGTGACTAAGTTATGACCTATGAGAAGGCGCAGAGATGGTATGTTCAGCTTTGGTAGAGAACTTTAGGGAATGAGCATGCCTTCCCCTCCCCTCTATAGGCCAGGAGTTGAGCCACTTGAACTCTGCTGATGAGGACAACCCCTACCTATGGTGAAACAAGATGGGAAGGTTCTGGGTCCCTGGACAGCCTTGAGGAGCAGGAGCACTGTTACAGCCATGGACCACCCTCTTCCTTACTTTTTTTTTTTTTTTTTTTTTGAGACAAAGTCTCACTCTGTCGCCTGGGCTAGAGTGCCCTGGTGTCAGGCTAACTCATAGCAACCTCAAACTCCTGGGCTCAAGTGATCCTCCTGGCTCAGCCTCCCTGGTAGCTGGGACTACAGGCATGTGCCACCATGCCCAGCTAATTTTTTCTATATATATTAGTTGGCCAATTAATTTCTTTCTATTTATAGTAGAGATGGGGTCTCTCTCTTGCTCAGGCTGGTCTCGAACTCCTGAGCTCAAACGATCCGCCCACCTCGGCCTCCCAGAGAGCTAGGATTACAGGCTTGAGCCACCGCGCCCGCCATTTTGTCCAGCTTCTTTTGCAACTAACTGTGATCATGTGACTAAGTTATGACCTATGAGAAGGCGCAGAGATGGTATGTTCAGCTTTGGTAGAGAACTTTAGGGAATGAGCATGCCTTCCCCTCCCCTCCATAGGCCAGGAGTTGAGCCACTTGAACTCTGCTGATGAGGACAACCCCTACCTATGGTGAAACAAGATAGGAAAGTTCTGGGCCCCTGGACAGCCTTGAGGAGCAGGAGCACTGTTACAGCCATGGACCACCCTCTTCCTTACTTTTTTTTTTTTTTTTTGAGACAAAGTCTCACTCTGTCGCCTGGACTAGAGTGCCCTGGTGTCAGGCTAACTCACAGCAACCTCAAACTCCTGGGCTCAAGTGATCCTCCTGGCTCAGCCTCCCTGGTAGCTGGGACTACAGGCATGCGCCACCATGTCCGGCTAATTTTTTTCTATTTTTAGTTGTTTGGCTAATTTCTTTCTATTTATAATAGAGATGGATGGGGTCTCGCTCTTGTTCAGGCTGGTCTCGAACTCCTGGGCCTCGAGCAGTCCTCCCGCCTCAGCCTCCCAGAGTGCTAGGATTACAGGGGTGAGCCACTGTGCCCGGCCTTCCCTACTGTTTCATGAGCAAGAAATATACTTCTATCCTGGGAGCCCCGAGTCACCTCCTCAGCGGCCCCACCAGCGCCAGTGGCCAGAAGGCAGGCAGCGGGCGGGTCAGCGCCCAGGCGGCCGGCCGGGTGGGGGTTGGGGACTGGCGACAAGCAGGAAGCTGCGGACCCGCCAGCGTGGGCGGCTGGCGGAACCCAGGCACCGGGAGGCGGCGGCGCAGCAGGTCGTGTGGGGCTGCCCCCCCTGGCTCAGCGTTGTGGACCAAGCCTGCTGAGAGACAGGGAGCTGTTAAAAAAAAAAAAAAAAACGAGCTCTTTCCACTCCCGTAGTAGAAAAATGTGCAGTATCTTCTGCATTGTCATCATCATCCAAGAAGAAGCAAGCAAAGCTAGAACACGGAGGATCGTCAGGCGCTAAACAAAATTCTGATTAGAACAATGGATCATTTAACTGGAAAGCTCTATCAGGAAGCTCTGGGTATAAGTTTTGTTGTTCTTGCTGAGATTGTGAATTACATGCAGGCACCTCAGCGAGGAGATACATATCCTCTAACTTTAGAGGAAATTTGGGATGAAACCCAACATTTAGATATTGGGCTCAAGCAGAAACAATGGCAGCAGTGGCTAATGACTGATACGTTTGTCAACAATCTGGAAATTGAAGTATTTAATAAAAGATGGGAAGTATGCTTTTCAAGCCCAAGTACAACTTGAAAGAAAAGAAGGCTCTACCTAGGCTCTTAGATAAACATGACCAGACAGCATTAGGAGGGATTCTTTTAGAAGACACAGAAGAAGGACTGCCCAATTCCCACAAAGCTGTCAAGGCTTTAGGGGACCAGATACTGTTTTTATTTTTATTTTTTTCATTTTTTTTTTCCATTAGTGCTTTCACAGCTGAGCTAAGATACTGTTTTTAAATTGTCCTGATAAAAAGAAAACAGTAATCAAGACAGCGTGGTATTGGTTAAAGAACAGACAAATGGGGCAATTGAACAGAATAGAGAGTCTAGAAATAGACCCACACAAATATAATCTATTGATTTTTTTCTTTTCTTTTTTTTTTTTAAAGACTATCCTTATTTCTGAGTCTATTGATTTTTGGCAAAGGAGCAAAGGCAATACAATGGAGAAAAAGACAGGGTTTTTCAACAAATGGTGCTGGAACAACTGGGCACCAGCATTTGAAAGGAAAAATGAATCTAGACACGGACCTTACACACTTCATAAAAATTAACTCAAAATAAATCATATACCTAAATGTAAAATGCAAAACTATAAAACTCCTAGAGATAACATAGGAGAAAATCTAAATGAGCTTTGGCTTGGCAATGACTTCCATGATCCATGAAAGAAATAATTGATAAACTGGTCCTCATTAAAACTAAAACACAGGCTCTGTGAAAGATAAGCCACAGCCTGGGAGAAAATATTTGCAAAAGACAAATGTGATAAAGAACTGTTATCCAAAATATACAAATAACTCTTAAAACAATAAGAAAATGAATAAACCAATTAAAAAATGGGCCAAAGACCTGAACAGACACCTTACCAAAGAAGACATCCATACAGATGGCAAATAAGCATATGTCATCGACATCATATGTCATTAGGGAACTGCAAATTAAAAGAACAATGAGATACCACTACATATCTTTTAGAACAGTAAAAATCCAGAACACTGATAAGACCAAATGCTGGTAAGAATGTGGAGCAACAAGAACTCTCATTTATTGCTGGAGACAGTGCAAAATGGTACAGCCGCTTTGGAAGAAAGTTTGACAGTTTCTTATAAAACTAAACTGTTACCATACAATCCAGCAATCTCACTCCTTAGTATTTATACCCAAATGACTTGAAAACTAGTGTTCACACAAAAACCTGCACGCAGATGTTTAGAGCAACCTTATTCATGTTGCCAAAACTTGGAAGCAACCAAGATGTCCTTCAGTGGGTGAATGGATGAACTGTTACATCCAGACAATGGAAGATTACTCAGAGCTAAAAAGAAACGCACTATCAAACTGTGAAAAGACACAGAAGAACCTTAAAGACATATTACTAAGTGAAAGAAGCCAATCTGAAAAGGCTACCTACTGTATGATTCCAACTATCTGATGTTCTGGAAAAGGCAAAGCTCAGGAGATAGTCAAAAGGTCAGTGGTTGCCAGGGGTTGGTGGGAGGAGGGAGGAATGAAAAAGTGGAACACAGATGATTTTTTCAGGGCACTAGCTCCGCATGATACTATAATGGTAGATACATGTCATTATGTATTTGTCCAAACCTGCAGAATGTACAACACCCGGAGTGAACCCTAATGTAAACTATGGACTTTGGCTAATGATGTGTCAATGTAGGTTCATTGATTGTAACAAATGTACGCCTGGTGTGGGATGCGGATAGTGGGAGAGGCTGTGTGTGGTGAGGGGGTAAGGATATAAGGGAACTGTCTGTACTGTTTGCTTAATTTTGCTGTGAACTTAAAACTGCTCTGAAAAATAAAGTCTATTTTTATAAGTCTTCATAAAGATTACATTGTGTTTTAAAATGGAAACAAAAAGGTAATGATATATTTAGAAAATCATGGAAACAAAGTAGCAGAGTGAAAATTGGATGTTACTGGAAGTGTCACTTCTGTTGACACTATCTGGTGAAACAGGAACATGCTGGCAGCCTAGAAGAAAATCTTAAAGAGACAATAGTGAGGCCGGGCGCGGTGGCTCACACCTGTAATCCTAGCACTCTGGGAGGCAGAGGCGGGCGGATTGCTCGAGGTCAGGAGTTCAAAACCAGTCTGAGCAAGAGTAAGACCCTGTCTCTGCTAAAAATCGAAAGAAATTAATTGGCCAACTAAAAATATAGAAAAAAATTAGCCGGGCGTGGTGGTGCATGCCTGTAGTCCCAGCTACTTGGGAGGCTGAGGCAGCAGGATCGTTTGAGCCTAGGAGTTTGAGGTTGCTGTGAGCTAGGCTGATGCCACCACACTCTAGCCGGAGCCAGAGAGTGAGACTCTGTCTCAAAAAAAACAAAACAAAACAAAAATACTGCCTCAGGCCGGGCTTGGTGGCTCACGCCTGTGATCCTAGCACTCTGGGAAGCCAAGGCTGGCGGATTGTTCAAGGTCAAGAGTTCAAAACCAGGCCGGGCGCGGTGGCTCAAGCCTGTAATCCTAGCTCTCTGGGAGGCCGAGGTGGGCGGATCGTTTGAGCTCAGGAGTTCCAGACCAGCCTGAGCAAGAGCGAGACCCCATCTCTACTATAAATACAAAGAAATTAATTGGCCAACTAATATATATAGAAAAAATTAGCCGGGCATGGTGGCACATGCCTGTGGTCCCAGCTACTTAGGAGGCTGAGGCAGCAGGATTGCTTGAGCCCAGGAGTTTGAGGTTGCTGTGAGCTAGGCTGATGCCACGGCACTCACTCTAGCCTGGGCAATAAAGTGAGACTCTGTCTCAAAAAAAAAAAAAAAAAAGAGTTCAAAACCAGCCTGAGCAAGAGCGAGACCCCCGTCTCTACCACAAATAGAAAGAAATTAATTGGCCAACTAAACATATATATATATTTTATATATATATATATAAATTAGCTGGGCATGGTGGTGCATGCCTGTAGTCCCAGCTACTCGGGAAGCTGAGGCAGTAGGATTGCTTGAGCCCAGGAGATTGAGGTTGCTGTGAGCGAGGCTGACGCCATGACATTCACTCTAGCCTGGGCAACAAAGTGAGACTCTGTCTCAAAAAAAAAATTAGCTTTAGTAAAGAAATTCACTGGACAACTGAAAAAAAAATCTCTATCTATCTATCTATCTATCTATCTATCTATCTATCTAAAATTAGCCAGGCATGGTGGTGCACATCTGTAGTCCCAGCTACTTGGGAGGCTGAGGCAGGAGGATCACTTGAGCCCAGGAGTTTGAGGTTGCTGTGAGCTAGGCTGATGCCACGGCACTCTAGCCTGGGCAACAGAGTGAGACTCTGTCTCAAAAAAGAAAAATAAAATTAAAAAATAACCAACTGAGCAAATGGGAATTATGGAAGAGAAATGTGTGAGTTCAAGTGGAAGTGAGCTGAGAGCCTGCATGTGTGTGTTGGTGGGTTCTGTAAAGTGCACGGGAGTCTGGGCCCAGAGCAGCCCTATCCAACCTGCCCCAGCAGTTCTGCTCTGACGCTCAGGCTTGCAGGTGGCAGCCCAGGGAAGAGTTTGGCTCCTCTAGCCTCTGGGCTGTGAGGGCTGTCCCAGGTGAGCAGGCTAAGGGTGTGAATGTGGGCCAGGCATTGGCATAGCTTGTGTTATACATCTAAATCTTTAGACTTACCTGGCCGGGCACTGTGGCTCATGCCTGTAATCCCAACACTTTGGGAGGCTGAGGTGGGAGGATCGCTTGAGGCCAGCTATTTGAGACAAGCCTGGACAATATAGCAAGACCCTGTCTCTACGAAAAATTAAAAAATTAGCTGGGCCTGGTGGTGTACACCTGTAGTCTCAGTTACTTGGGAGACAGGAGCATCACTTGAACCCAGCAGTTTGAGGTAGTAGTGAGCTATGGTGACACCACTGCACTCTAGTCTGGGCAACTGAGGGAGACTCTGTCTCCAAACTAAGTAAATGAATGAATGAATGAATGAATATTTAGACTTACCATATGTGAGCCTCCATTTGTACTGTTCTCGTGGACCTTACAAATTAGCAGTGGGCCTGCCGGATATAATAATAATAACATAATAACAGTTAACTTGTATGCCAGACTATGTTCTGAGTTACATATATTAACTCCCATAATTCTTATAACACACTTCTGAGGAATTAGAGCTATGATCATCACCCCTGCAGATAAGGAGACAGGGGATTTTGCAATTTGGCTCCAGCATCTGTGCTCTTGATCATAATGCTCTGTCACCACCACTCAGATAAGGGAGCCTCTTGGAGGAAGCCTGAAGGACAGAAGAGGCAGCCATGTGATGAGCTGGAGGAAGAGCACAGTCAGGGTTGAGGGAACAGGCAAAGTTCATCTCAGGGGAGAAGAGCTTGCATTAAGGAACTGAAAAAAAAGATCAGTTTACTTCCAAAGATTAGGATGGGGAAGAATGGTCCAAGATGAGGCCAGAAAGATAGTCAGAGTCTAGGTCATGTTGGGCCTTGTGCAGAGTTTAGAAGACATTGGAGGGTTTTACACTGGGACTATGGGCATGTACCACCATGACCAGCTACTTTAAAAAAATTTTTTTAGAGATGGGATCTCGATATGTTGCCCAGTCTGATCTCAAACTCCCAACCTCAAGCAATCCCATCTTGGCCTCCCAAGACGGAGGATTATGTGCATGAGCCACCACACCCTGCTGAATTTAGATCTTTCAATAGAAACCCTGCAATTGTAGCCCCTTGGCATTTTTCTCCTCTTTCTTCTCACAGCTGAGACCCCTGAAGACCAGGGACAGGAGTTCAATGTCCCTCTCGCCCTCTATTATATGTCTTTGGTGAATAGACACTGAGGTATGAAACAAAAATGCATTTGGCTGTAATATTTGCAAGACCCAAGAAGGTATTGGGAATAGATTCTTTTCATAGGGAGGAAAGGATGATGTTTTCTGAGAAAAGGCTCCGACTCAGCAGGGATTAGGAGAGAACTGTGGACAGAGGTGGAGCCTTAGGAATGAGGAGCTGTCAGTGAGTTATCTACAAATGAGTCCTCATCTTGGGTGCAGCGTCAGGAGCGAGGTTGCTAACACAGAAGTTCCACCTGAGGTCTCTCTCCTTAATCCCAGGAGAAATGTTCTAAATATTGTAGTAAAGACAACTCCTTATGACATGGTGTATATTTATTTCAGGGGAGGCTAGCAAGGCAGAATCTGAACAGGGAATCAGCTCACTGTCATTTAACAGGTATCACTACATGCTTATCAGGGACCATTGAGTGGCAGCCTGGCTGGAACACATTATGCTATCCCCTCCCCCTCCATGGGTTTCTCTCTAAAGGGTCATTAGGAACATACCCTACGGGAAGAAGTGAAGGGGCTTGCCACCTGGGTCCCCCTTTTCCTTGAGTTATTTTGAGTAGTGTATTAGTTCGCTAGGGCTGCTATAACAAAATAAACACAGACTGGGTAGCTTAAACAACAGAGATTTATTGTCTCACAGTTCTGGAGGCTAGCAGTCCAAGATCAAGGTGTCAACAGGGTTGATTTTCTTCGAGGCCTCTCTCCTTGGCTTGCCAGTCTCCTGTGTCTTCACATGATCTATGCCCTGTGTGTGTCTGTGTCCAAATGTCCTCTTTTTATAAGGGCATTCATCATATTTAACTTAATTCGCTCTTTAATGACTCTGTCGCCAAATACAGTCACATTCTGAGGTCCTGGGGGTTAGGACTTCAGCATATTGTCAACGGAAAAGAAGCCAAACTCTGTAAACTAATTTAAAGAGGTTTGTTCTGGCCAGGCGCGGTGGCTCACGCCTGTAATCCTAGCACACTAGGAGGCTGAGGCCGGCGGATTGCTCAAGGTCAGGAGTTCGAAGCCAGCCTGAGCAAAAGCGAGACCCTGTCTCTACTATAAATAGAAAGAAATTAATAGGCCACCTAATATATATAGAAAAAATGAGCCGGGCATGGTGGCCCATGACTGTAGTCCCAGCTATTCGGGAGGCTGAGGCAGGAGGATCGCTTGAGCCCAGGAGTTTGAGGTTGCTGTGAGCTAGGCTGACGCCACGGCACTCACTCTAGCCTGGGCAACAAAGTGAGACTCTGTCTCAAAATAAATTAAATAAATAAATAAAGAGGTTTGTTCTGAGCCAAATTTGAGGACCATGGCCCAGAGCCACGCCCAACAAGCCTTGAGCAACTGGACTCACTGTGGTTGGGTTACAGTTTGTTCTTGTACACTTCAGGGAGAATTACAGGTAAAGTCATGAATCAATAGGTGGAAGGCATACATTGGTTTGTCCTGAAAAAGTTGTTGGGGAGGACTTACAGGTTATAGGTGGGTTTAAAGACTCTTTGACTTGTAATTGGTTAAAGAAATGAAGCTTTGTCTAAAGGTTTGGAATGTTTTAAGGTAAGGAAGTCTGTTAATCAGAGACAGCTTTGTAATGAGCTACAAAGGGTATCTACAAGAAGGGAGGGGGTGTGATGAGACCTATCTGACCTCCCTTCTCATGGCCAGTAACTCAGTTTTAGAATATCCCATTGGCCAAGAGGGGGTCCATTCGGTCAATGGGGGGCGGGGCTTAAGATTTTATTTTAGTTCACAATTCTCCCCTTTTGGCCAAGATCTACCAGAAGTGAGATCTATAGCCAAACTCTTATTTTGTCCCATCTGTTGCTGGGGTGGTGTGGCTACCTGCCCTGGGTCCATCCAGACCCTTGGTGGGATCCTTGTGGCCGAGAGCACTGAATAGCCAAAAGGGCTTACAGCCAATTAAATGCTTTAGGCTAGATGGGACAGGCACTCATCAACCTTTTAAAACCTAGTCAACATAAGGGTAAAAACCAAAATGTCAAAAGGCAAGGCTATCCTCATGACAACAGCTTTCTCCCAGAACCAAAAGAAACAAAAAAAGAAAAAAGAAAAAAAGAAAAGAGATTAAAAAAAAAAGGCAAGGCTATAAAATTAATTCATCTATAAGTATTGAGCTATTATATTCTTGGGCTTAGTTGTAGACTTGCAGCAAACATAAGCATTGTTAACCATTCAGGCTAAGGAATTCGGGGACTTTTGTTGCATCACAATATTTTAGTCTCTTTAGTAATTTGTCCTAAGGTGACTGATAAATTACTTGTTGTATCTCCTTTTGTATAAACCCCAAAACTGAGAACAATTATACTCAGGAAGTTCTAAGTCTATGGGAAGCAGGAAATTTTTAATGATTGAGATGGCTATCTGTACCACACGGCCCGGAAAGGCAAAGTCTCTCATTTCGTATTTGTTTAGGCCTCTGTGCACCCATCCTTGATCTGGAGGGACTAAAGTAATTCTGTCCCTTGGTATCAGCCCTTACAATCTCACATCCCCCTCTTCCGCAATAGTCCCTGGGCCTAGAGGGAGGATATTTTCAGTCTTAGTCACAGGGCGTTGGCAGTGAATAACAGGTTGGGCTCCCCCCTTTTTTTCCCCACCACCTCTCCTCTCTGGATTCAATCCTTTTAAATCCCAGAGATATATAGGAAGCTTCCTATTTACTTAAAACTTGTCCTGATTCTGGAAAACAAAGCAAGAGAATCAGTAATGTTTTAAATAAAAAGTCATAAAAATATTTTAGTCCTTTCCATGACACTTTTCTTAAAGAAGTAAATCTTGGACTGTAGCCGATTATAAACTATAGTTTAAGAAGAATCAGGCCAGGTGCGGTGGCTCACGCCTGTAATCCTAGCACTCTGGGAGGCTGAGGCAGGTGGATCGCTCAAAATTAGGAGTTAGAAACCAGCCTGAGCAAGAGCAAGACCCCATCCCTACTAAAAAATAGAAATTAGCTGGACAACTAAAAAATGTGTGTATATATATATATATACATATATATATATATATATATAAATTAGTCCCGCGTGGTGACACACGCCAGTAGTCCCAGCTACTCAGGAGGCTGAGGCAGGAGGATCACTTGAGCCAGGAGTTTGAGGTTGCTGTGAGCTAGGCTGATGCCACGGCACTCTAGCCCAGGCAACAGAGTGAAACTCTGTCTCAAAAAAAAAAATCCTGGCTGGGTGTGGTGGCTCACGCCTGTAATCCTAGCACTCTGGGAGGCTGAGGTGGGCGGATCGCTCAAGGTCAGGAGTTCAAAACCAGCCTGCGTGAGACCCCATCTCTACTATAAATAGAAAGAAATTAATCGACCAACTAAAAATATATATACAAAAAAACTTAGCCGGGCATGGTGGCACATGCCTGTAGTCCCAGCTACTTGGGAGGCTGAGGCAGGAGGATTGCTTGAGCCCAGGAGTTTGAGGTTGCTGTGAGCTAGGCTGATGCCACAGCACTCACTCTAGCCTGGGCAACAGAGCGAGACTCTGTCTCAAAAAAAAAAAACAAAACAAAACATATCTTGCCTCTGCCTGTGGGCGCTTCGGGGAAGCATCCTTACAGTCTCTTTTCCCACTGCCTTCATGTCTAAGTCAGGGTCTCCTAAAGAACCCGCACAGCTGCGGGAGCTCTTCATCGGAGGATTGAGCTTTGAAACGACGGATGAGAGTCTGAGGAGCCATTTTGAACAAGACTGTCTGGTAATGAGAGATGCAAACACCCAGCACTCCAGGGCTTCGGGTTTGTCACATACGCCACTGTGGAGGAGGTGGATGCAGCAATGAATGCACGGCCACACAAGGTGGGTGGAAGAGTTGTGGAACAAAAGAGAGCTGTCTCCGGAGAAGATTCTCAAAGACCGGGTGCCCACTTAACTGTGAAAAAGATCTTTGTTGGCGGTATTAAAGAAGACACTGAGGAACATCACCTAAGAGACTATTTTGAACAGTATGGGAAAATTGAAGTGATTGAAATTATGGCTGACAGAGGCAGTGGCAAGAAGAGGGGCTTTGCTTTGGTAACGTTTGATGACTGTGATTCTGTGGATAAGACTGTCATTCAGAAATACTGTACTGTGAGTGGCCACAACTGTGAAGTAAGGAAAGCCCTGTCGAAGCAAGAGACTGCTAGTGCTCCTTCCAGCCAAAGATGGTAGAAGTGGTTCTGGAAACTTTGATGGCAATCGTGGAGGAGATTTTGGTGGGAATGACAACTTTGGAGGAAACTTCAGTGGTTGAGGTGGCTTTGGTGGCAGCCGTGGTGCTGGTGGATATGGTGGCAGTGGGGATGGGTACAATGGATTTGGTAATGATGGAAGCAATTTTGGAGGGGGTGGAAGCTACAATGATTTGGGCAGTTATAACAATCAGTCTTCAAATTTTGGACCCATGAAGGGAGGAAATTTTGGAGGCAGAAGCTCTGGCCCCTATGGTGGTGGAGGCCAATACTTTGCCAAACCACGAAACCAAGGTGGCTATGGTGGTTCCAGTAGCAGCAGTAGCTATGGCAGTGGCAGAAGCTTTTAATTATTTCCAGGAAACAAAGCTTGGCAGGAGAGGAGAGACAGAGAAGTGACTGAGAAGCTACAGGTTACAACACATTTGTGAACTCAGCCAAGCACAGTGGTGGCGGGGCCTAGCTGCTACAAAGAAAACATGTTTTAGACAATAGTGGTGGGGAAAAACTGGAAGGACTGTATCTGTGACTAATTGTATATCAGGTTATTTTAGTTTCTGTTCTGTGGAAAGTGTAAAGCATTTCAACAAAGGGTTTTATTTAATGTAGATTTTTTTTCACCCATGCTGTTGATTACTAAATGTAATAGTCTGATCATCACACTGAATAAATGTGTCTTTTGTTTTTTTAAATGTGCTGTGTAAAGTTAGTCTACTCTGAAGCCATTTTGGTAAACTTCCCCAAAAGTGTGAAGATAGAATTCCTTCAGAGTGATGCCAGGTTCTATTTGAAATTCATTTACAACCCGCTTGGGTGGAGAAGCTATTGTCTTCAGAAATCTTGGTGTAGTTGAACTGATGGTTACTTGTTGTGACCTGAAGTTCATCATTAAAAGGGGTCATAGAAGGAAAATCATGGAATTATTTGTTATAAAGATGATTGTTGGCATATCCTATGCAATATGGAATAATGGTACCACATAAAGTTATAGATGGGAATAAAGCTTGTATAACCACCATGATCATGTGTAATCAATAAATGATTTAATTCTCTTGAAAAAAAAATAAAATAAAAACATATCTTATTCTTTGGTACACTTTATATATAGACTCACATGCATTGACTAGAATTCTTATTTTTTTATTTATTTTCAGACAGAGTCTCACTCTGTTGCCTGGGCTAGAGTGCCATGGCTTCAGCCTAGCTCACAGCAACCTCAAAATCCTGGGCTCAAGAGATCCTCCTGCCTAAGTCTCCTGAGTAGCTGGAACTACAGGCACGTTCCACCATGTCTGGCTAATTTTTTTTCCATATATTTTTATTTGGTCAATTAATTTCTTTCTATTTTTAGTAGAGACGGGGGTCTCACTCTTGCTCGGGCTGGTTTCGAACTCCTGATCTTGAGCGGTCCACCTGCCTCAGCCTCCCAGAGTGCTAGAATTACAAGTGTGAGCCACCATGCCAGGCTTAGAATTCTTATTTTTAGTAACTTTAAATTGTAGTGAAAACTTAAGCATGAAGTCATGGATTGTCTGTCATAAAACACTTGTCACTGCAAAACAAGATCACAGATTACTATAAAATTAATTCAGCCGAACTGATAATTCAAAGGTTTTATAAAGCAAAAGTCTTACTCCTTTATAGAGAGCAGACTCAGTTTCCCAAACAATCATAAGACCTAATATAGACAAACTGAGATGCAAATTAGTGAGGAGGCAACTTGAATGTCTTTCTTTCTCTTTCCTTCCCCCTTCTTTTTACAGTTTATTCAAAAGGCAAACAAAAAATATTTGTTATTCCAATTAATCATATGAAAATCTTGTTCAAAAGAGAAAACCAAATTGTACCTTTGCATCACTGTATTGATGGTAAAGCCAATTTTAATAAAATGTTATAAGGCCGGGCGTGGTGGCGTAATCCTAGCACTCTGGGAGGCTGAGGCGGGTGGATTGCTCGAGGTCAGGAGTTTGAAACCAGCCTGAGCAAGAGTGAGACCCTGTCTCTACTATAAATAGAAAGAAATTAATTGGCCAGCTAATATATAAAGAAAAAAATTAGCCGGGCATGGTGGCACATGCCTGTAGTCCCAGCTACTCGGGAGGCTGAGGCAGCAGGATCGCTTGAGCCCAGGAGTTTGAGGTTGCTGTGAGCTAGGCTGACGCCACGGCACGCACTCTAGCCTGGGCAACAAAGTGTGACTCCGTCTCAAAACAACAACAACAACAACAAAAATCCATCTAACTTTAATCAATTTGACTGTAAGTTAAGTTTTTACAAACCTTTTATAACCTTCTGTTTTTAAATTTTTATGTCCTGTTAGTTTTAATAATCATTTATTTAATTTAAAACAGTTTTTAAAACTTATAAATTAGACAAAATTGTCTTTTTTATAACAACTATTTGTATGTCTTTTTTTTTTTTTTGAGACAGAGTCTCGCTTTGTTGCCCAGGCTAGAGTGAGTGCCGTGGCGTCAGCCTAGCTCACAGCAACCTCAGACTCCTGGGCTCAAGCAATCCTGCTGCCTCAGCCTCCCGAGTAGCTGGGACTACAGGCATGCGCCACCATGCCTGGCTAATTTTTTCTATATATTAGTTGGCCAATTAATTTCTTTCTATTTATAGTAGAGACGGGGTCTCGCTCTTGCTCAGGCTGGTTTCGAACTCCTGACCTTGAGCAATCCGCCTGTCTCGGCCTCCCAGAGTGTTAGGATTACATTACAGGTGTGAGTCACCACCGGGGCCTGTCTTTTTTTTCTTTTTTTTTTTGAGACAGTCTCACTCTTTTCCTGGGGTAGAGTGCTGTGGCGTCAGCGTAGCTCACAGCAACCTCAAACTGGTGGGCTCAAGCGATCCTCCTGCCTCAGCCTCCTGAGTAGCTGGGACTACAGGCATTCGCCACCACGCCCAGCTAATTTTTTCTATTTTTGGTAGAGATGGGGTCTGGCTCTTGCTCAGGCTGGTCTCGAACTCTTGAGCTCAAAGGATCCGCCCACCTTGGCCTCCCAGAGCTAGTATTACAGGCGTGACCCACAGCGCCCAGCCTTAATTACACATATTAATCGCAATGTCAACTCTTAGAAATACTCAGGAAGTTAAAGTAACTTTGTACTGTTATCAGTCCCCAATTTTATTATGTTAGCACTGCTAAATATAAAAATAAGATATCAAGGTATATAAACTTAACCCTTTGCACTCGGATGTTGAGTGTGGATAATGTCGAGCCGATAATGAGAAAAAAGCAATCGAGTGCAAAGGGTTAAATTATGTTTATTTTATTGAGACAGAGTCTGGCTTTGTTGCCCAGGCTAGAGTGAGTGCCGTGGCGTCAGCCTAGCTCACAGCAACCTCAAACTCCTGGGCTCAAGCAATCCTCCTGCCTCAGCCTCCCAAGTAGCTGGGACTACAGGCGTGCGCCACCATGCCTGGCTAATTTTTTCTATATATATTAGTTGGCCAATTAATTTCTTTTTTATTTATAGTAGAGACAGGGTCTTGCTCTTGCTCAGGCTGGTTTCGAACTTCTGACCTCGAGTAATCCACCTGCCTCAGCCTCCCAGAGTGCTAGGATTACAGGCGTGAGCCACCGTGCCTGGCTGATTCATTCAATTTTTGAAGCATCGGTTGTGCCATGTGCGGTAGGGTGTCGTTGTGGAGAAGAATTGGGCCCTTTCTGTTGACCAATGCTGGCTGCAGGCATCGCAGTTTTTGGTGTATTTCATCGATTTGCTGAGCATACTTCTTAGATGTAATGGTTTCTCTGGGATTCAGAAAGCTGCTGTGGATCGGACAGGCAGCAGACCACCAAACAGTGACCATGACCTTTTTTGGTGCCAGTTTGGCTTTGGGAAGTGCTTCTCTCGGTCCAGCCACTGAGCTGGTTGTCACCGATTGTCATATAAAATCCACTCTAGCCTGGGCAGCAGAGCAAGACTCTGTCTCAAAAAAAAAAAAAAAAAAAATCCACTGGCATTTGCTTTTTGCGTAACATCATTTTCATAGTCTAAAATAAATATAAAATAAACAGGAAGTAATAAGTCATTAGCAAAAATCATAAAACGAGAAATACACATTAAAATGATGTATAACATAACCACCTTTATTTAAGAATGTATTCCAATATCAAATGGCAAATTTTGCCGGGTGCGGTGGCTCATGCCTGTAATCCTAGCACTCTGGGAGGCTGAGGTGGGCGAATTGCTCAAGGTCATGAGTTCAAAAGCAGCCTGAGCAAGAGCGAGACCCGTCTTTACTAAAAATAGAAAGAAATTAATTGGCCAACTAAAACTCTATAGAAAAAATTAGCCAGGTATGGTGGTGCATGCCTGTAGCCCCAGCTACTCGGGAGGCTGAGGCAGAAGGATCGTTTGAGCCCAGAAATTTGAGGTTGCTGTGAGCTAGGCTGATGCCACAGCACTCTAGCCTGGGCAACAGAGTGAGACTCTGTCTCAAAAAAAGAAAAAAAATAAAAAAGGCAAATTTCAGCAATGCTAAAACTAGGATTACTTTTGCACCAATCTAATATCTAGATTCAGTTTGTCTTCTCTGAGTGTGCATTCCTTCCTTCTGGGTGTGAGGCAGGGCAATTTCTGGAATAGGGGTTTTATAGTAAAACAAAGTAGGTCAGATTATTACTTTATGGCCAGCTTTTATTTATTTATTTTTTTTATTTTTTATTTTTTTGAGACAGAGTCTCGCTTTGTTGCCCAGGCTAGAGTGAGTGCCGTGGCGTCAGCCTAGCTCACAGCAACCTCAAACTCCTGGGCTCAAGCAATCCTGCTGCCTCAGCCTCCCAAGTAGCTGGGACTACAGGCATGCGCCACCATGCCCGGCTAATTTTTTCTATGTATATTAGTTGGCCAATTAATTTCTTTCTATTTATAGTAGAGATGGGGTCTCGCTCTTGCTCAG